>JAOQMS010048416.1:0-31324 GCA_027563885.1 Erythroxylum longipes | reverse complement strand
ACCATATTAAACTCCAAAAATTTCTAATTCATAAATTCTAATTTATTTTCATGCTTGATAATTTAATAAAATAAAAAAATAAAATTCCTAAAAAAAATTGGAATCCAACATATGTGCCTCATGAAGGTGGTGCATTATAGGTTTTGGTATCAGAGTGTGATTTGGCATCCATAAGGACAGATATAAGTATATAGACATGATATGTAGTGAGAGATCCGTATAGTAATCCTAATTATTTTCTATTATAGGTCATCCACTATAAGTGATCAAGTTGCCGAATAAGTTGACCTAGAGTCTGTAGGAGCCAATAAAGAGTCTCCAGTACCTCGATCTGATCAAATTCCTCAGAGAATTCTTGAGAGGAGAGAAAGGAGGTATGATAAACTTAGAAAGAAGGGGGATGCGGACTTCTACAAAAGTACAGGCCCTGCTGAGACTGAAGGATGGTAAGAGAGAACTGAAAGGGTATTTGATCAAATGGATTGTGAGTCAGATGAAAGGTTTGACTATGCAGTTTTGTTACTGTAAGGTCCAGCGTATCAGTGGTAAAAAACTGTTCCCGGCAATACCACTAGGCCTTATAGTTTAAAGTGGGAAGACTTTTTGAAAATCTTCAAGGAGAATTACATGTCGAAGATCTACCTAGATAGGAAGATGAAGGAGTTCCTAGATTTGAAGTAGGGAAGTCTCTCTGTAGCTGAATATGAGATAATATTTAATGAGTTAATGGGATATGCTACTACATTGATTCCGACTGAGGAGGACAAATGTAGAGGTTTGAAGATGGGCTGAGTATGGAGATTAAAACGACGTTAGTTATTACTAATCTGAGTAGTTTTATTGAAATGAGAACTACCTCAATCAGAATATAACAGTTGTTAAAAGATGGACAAGGAAAATACAGGCAGGATTTCAAAATGAAGAGACAGGGTGAGTCTCAAGTTTATTCTGACAGAAGGTTTAGTAAATTCCAGAATAGATCGTCCCGATCACAGTCAAGATTGAGGCAGTTGGGGTTTAGACAAAGAGATAGTTTTGTACAGACTAGTAGTGGTAGAGGTTTAGTCATTGGGCAGTCATAATAGATGCCTAACTATAAACACTATATTAAGAAACATAGCGGGAAATGTTGGAAGTTAACGGGATCTTGTCTTTATTATAACTCCTTTGAACATCAGATCAGAGACTGTCTTGCAATTTTCAGAGCATTGTATGGAGTGAGTGAAGGAGCAATAACTGAAATGAATATCCAACAGAGCAGAGTAAGTGGATCTGGATAGAGAGGCAGAGGTTGAGGCAGAGTGAGTTCAGTTGGTCCTACCGTCAGGACTGAGGTGTGGAGTAATCAGCCACAGTCTTAGGCTAAAATATATGCTATCTCCAGATAGGAGGCTCAGAACTCCCCAGATGTTGTAGCAGGTATGTTAAATGTCTTTAATTCTGAAGCATTTGCATTGCTAGATCCAGGATCTACACATTCATTTATCACACCACATCTAACATCTAAATTGCATTATGATAAGGAGATTTTGAAATGTGGTTTAGAAGTGAGTACACCGATAGGTAGTACTACAGTGATAGGTGAAGTATATAAAGGGTGCATGATCCGAGTTAATCACGCAGAGCTAGAAGCAGATCTGATTGTATTGCAGTTAAATGTGATTGATCTTATCTTAGGTACGAATTGGCTCACTACACATAGGACTGTGATGAACTGCTATACTAAGGAGGTGGTTCTTGAATCTCCTAATTAGCCGAGAGTAATTTTTCGAGGTATTATTCAAGCAATACCAACTAGATTGATTTCATCAATGAGCGCTTTTAGGTTGATTTGAGGTGGACGTGAGGCTTATCTAGCCTATGTAGTTGATACCCGTACTGAGAAGATAGTACAAGATATTCTTGTTGTTAGGGATTTCCTGGATATGCTTCCCGCTTAATTATTTGGTTAGGGACACAGAGTTTGCTATCGACCTTATTCTAGGTACTGCTCCTATATCTATTCCTCCATATAGGATGGCACCTGTGGAACTTAAGGAACTTCAAGCTCAGTTACAGGAGTTGTTGGATAAGGGTTTCATCAGAACCAGTGTGCCACCTTAGGGAGCCCCAGTTTTATTTGTAAAGAAGAAAGATAGGACTTTGAGGTTATGTATTGACTATAGACAGTTGAATCAGGTGACAGTGAAGCATAAGTATTCGTTACCAAGAATAGACGACTTACTTGATCAGTTACAGGGAGCTCATGTGTTCACTAAACTAGATTTGAGATCAGGGTACTATTAGTTGAAGATAGTAGAGGATGATGTACCAAAGAGTGCATTTAGAACCAGATATGGGCATTTTGATTTTTTGATGATACTGTTTGGGTTGACAAATGCTTCGATAGCTTTTATGGCTTTGATGAATTAGGTATTCCAACCTTACTTGGATCATTTTGTGATTGTATTTATGGATGATATTTTGGTGTATTCTAAGAGTAGAGAGGAACATTATGAGCATTTGAGGTTAATCCTACAGATAATGAGAGAGAAATAGTTGTATGCCAAGTTCAGTAAGTGTGCATTTTGGCTCAATCAAGTGGTATTCTTGGATCATATAGTATCTAGATAGGGTATACAGGTAGACCCAAAGAAAGTTGAAGCAATAATGAAATAGGAAGCTCTAAGAAATGTATCCGAGATTTAAAGTTTTCTTGGATTAGCTGGATACTATAGGAGGTTTATCGAGGAGTTTTTATTGATCTCAGCCCCTTTCACAAAGCTTCTGAGGAAGAATGTACCATTCAGATGGAATGATGAATTTCAAAGAAGATTTGAGGAATTAAAACACCAATTAACTATAGCACCGGTGTTAGCTACTCCATTTGGATATGGAGATTGTGTATAGTGATGCTTCACACTAGGGGTTAGGATGTGTTCTGATACAGCATGGTACGTGATTGCACATGCATTGAGGCAATTGAGGTCTCATAAGTTTAACTATCCGGTTCATGATTTGGAACTTGATGCAGTAGTGTTTGCTTTGAAATTTTGGAGACATTATTTATATAGCGATACATTTCAGATATATACCGATTATAAAAGCTTGAAGTATTTGTTGAGTTAGAAGGAACTGAATATAAGACCAACAGAGATGGATTGAACTACTTAAGGATTATAATTGAACAATTGAGTATCACCCAGGTAAAGCTAATGTGATGGCTGATGCATTAAGTAGGAAATTTAATAACAATATGGCTCAAGTACAGTTATCGAGGTTACCAAGCCTAGTACAACTAAAATCATTAAATGTTGAGCTAAATTTAGGACAAAGTGAAGTGTTATTAGCTACATTGAAGCTTAGACCGATGTTACATGAAACGATCAGAAAAGCCCAAAATAAGGATCCAGAATTTGTGAAGTTAATTAAGAAGTTGAAACATAATCTAAATTTTGAATTTGAATTAAGAATGATACATTATGGCTGAAGCAGAGATTGTGTGTACCTGATGTGGATGAATTGAGAAAAGAGATTATAGAGGAAGCACATATAACAGCTTATGCTATCCATCCTAGTACTACCAAGATGTACAATATGCTGAAACAACATTTCTGGTGGCCAGGGATGAAGAAGCAAGTGGCTGAATATGTAGCTAAGTGTTTAACATACCAACAGATAAAGGCAGAGCATCAGGTTCCAGTTGGGAAGTTACAATCATTACCTATTCGAGAGTGGAAATGGGAGAGGATCACTATAGATTTTATTATAGGTTTACCAAGGACTCCGAAGCAACATGATGCCATATGAGTCATCATTGATAGATTGATAAAGTCAGCCCATTTCTTACCACTGAGGGAGAATAATACATTGGACCAGTTAGCTCGGAGATATGTGAATGAGATAGTGAGATTGCATGGGTTCCCAGTATCTATTGTATCGGATTAAGATCCTAGATTTACCTTGAGATTTTAGAATAGTTTTTAGATAACTTTGGGTACGAAGTTGAACTTCAGTATAACATTTCATCCTCAGACAGACAGACAAATTGAGAGAACTAGTAAGACTGTTGAGGATATGCTCAGAGCTTATGTTTTAGATTTCTAAGGAGTATAGGATTAATATGTAGCTCTGATTGAATTTGCGTATAATAATCATTATTACAGTAGTATCAGTATGGCACCATATAAGGCGTTATATGGCAGAAAGTGTCATTCGCCTTTGTATTAGGATGAAGAGGGTCTAGGGGTTGCTGAAGGCCCATAATTGATTCAAGACATTATTGATAAGGTTAAACTAATCCGAAACATAATTAAAGTAGCACAAGACCGACAAAAGAGTTATGTGGATTAGCATTAGAGGGATATGGAGTATTGAGTAGGAGATAAAGTGTTTCTGAGAGTATCACCTTGGCGAGGAGTGCTAAGGTTTTGTAAAAAAGTAAGCTCAGCCCTAGATACATTAGTCTATATGAGATTATTGAGAAAGTTGGACCACTGGCATATAAGTTAGCACTACTTGCTGAAATTGCTCAAATTCACAATGTGTTTCATGTTAGTATGCTCCAAGGATATCGGTTTGATCTGACACATGTGTTATCGGATCAGGAGATTGAAATTGCTACTAACTTGAGTTATGTCGAGGAACATATTAAGATAGTGGGTTATCAGACGAAGCAATTGAAAAACCCAGTGATCCCATTGGTTAAATTACTTTAAAGGAATCATTCGTGTGAAGAAGCTACATGGGAAATGGAGGAGAACATAAGGAGTCAGTACCCCTACCTATTTGTTTAATCAGGTAAGAATTTTGAGGATGAAATTTCTTAAAGGGGAGATTATAATATCCCTTTTTTGCATACTAAAGGTTAGGACATAGGATCCTAGACCACAGTACACGAGAAATAGCATAGAGAATACGTGAGGTGCATTGCATTCACTTGCATACCATGAGCATACTCACAAATTTTTTCTTTTTGTACATATTGCAAATACTGTATATGCACTCAATTGACATTTTTTAGGGTATGAAAGATTTAAAATAGTTATGATGCGAATTATGATTTGTTATATCTTGAATTTTGGTCTAATGGTTTCAATGATTAATTTAGGAATTATTTTTTAAAATTGGGAGATTTATGAAATTATGTGTATTTTTGGATTAGGAAAAATGAGAAGTGGCAAAACAAATTGATACATGGTAGTAAAAATAATTGAAATATGGCAGTGGAAATAAGTGACATGTGGCATTAGGATTTAAATGACAATTGGCTTAGAGATTAAGATGACAAATGGACTGATTATTAAGAGACATGTAGTAGCATAAGTAAATATACAAGTAGCATAGTTATTAATGTGGTTAGTGTCATAACAAGTGTCATGACACCCACCATGTAATTAACACATACTAAACCTACATATTAAAAGACCATCTTTGTCTTTGTCTTTCACTTTTGCTACATTCTCTTATTTTCTTCTTCTTTCTTTCTCCATTTACGACACTCACTCTCACCCTTACCACGTTGAGTTCTTTTGACTAAAAGCCATCACCTTGCCACTCCAAAAATCTGGCTGCCTTCATCTAGTTGATGAAAAACCTAACCTTTTCTACCTTGAAAGTTAACGATCGTGTAAGTGGGAAGCTAGGGTTACTTGAAGATTTGAGGATGTTATCTTATATGTGATGTTTGAACCAACTAATGATAAGATACTTTCCGATGGTACATTTAGACTTGATTAAGGCTTGAAATGAACCTAGTTTATTGCTTGAATAGTTTATTAAAGTGTTGGATATGTTTAGGTTGTTAATTGAGGTTATAACATAAAAATGGATTGTTGATATCAATGAATCAAAATCTGGAACTTTCATTATGATAGTAAATGTGATCTAAAGAAAGTGAGTAAGGTGTATTAAGTAATAATGAATAAGAATTTTGATATTATGTGATCATATAATGTTAGAATAACATTGGTGCATAATTGATTGATGAAATTAGAATATATGTATAAACCTAAGTGCAAGCTAGACTTATACAAGTGATAGTGTTTAAATGATCAAGACTTATGATTTAAGGATACATACCCGGGAATAGTCAATTGAGCATGCATTGTACATAACACATATACATATTTGTATGATTGAATACTTATATGAACGATCAATTTAGTAATGTGTATAATTGTGTGTATTGCATGATTTAGACACTAAAGTCGAATGTTAGCATCCAGACATTATCGGTCTGTCGAGGCAATAACTATCAGGAGCTTATTGTGACTAACCTAGAAGTTTCTCACTAGGATTGAATGTATTTGCTTAATTTTCAATTATTGAAATGATATTTATGTGAATGTGATAATTCTAGATATTGATAGTCTGAGGAGTTTGATAATTGAGATTACATTGGAAGTGTTCATAATTAAATCCGAATTGGGAAAAATAAGCGTACTCAACAAAAATATTGAATGCCAGACTTAGATCCGATGAAAATGTGAAAGTGACTATACATGATGAATGAATGTGATTGATTGCATATAATATAAATTGATGCATCTCATTATATTGAAATGCATGATCAGACAAAGGAAGTTGTGACAGGAGTGGCCAGTGAAAAAGAGCTTAAAGCTCAAAAATGTGTATAAAGAGCCATAGGCTCAGTATTAAAATGAGCTCAGTATCCACAACAGGTACGGTATAGTTATAAATGAGCCCAGTGTCTACAACAGATACGGGTCAGATAAAAGGCGCTATGTTACAATAAAGTAACAATGAAAGTGAGTCACATGTGCATTTGTATTTATACACATACATGTATTATGTGAAAAATTACATGAATTTACTGAATTGTGATGTTATGAATGATTGAGAAAATGATCAGATTATTATAAATTGAGTATGTGAATTGTGTGATGTTCATGATGTATATTTAAGATGAGGTACATTGTGAAATTGGTTTTGATATATGATATATGTGTTTTGATATGAGTGAGCACGTCGATGATGGTTTAGTCACTGAGTTTGCAAAACTCATCAAAATTGAAAATATTGATTTTTAGGTACGAGAGAGACATAGTTCCTAAGGCAAACTAGCATAAGTCTAGTTCTGTCCATTTTGGAAGCCAAGAATGGTTCAAAGGTAGGTCAACTGATATTGAGGAGTTTAGATATAATGCTTTTATATAGTTCCTCATTCATGTAGAATGTTGTAAAAGAGTAGTAAACTCTTATATGTTTTTGATATTGTATATATGAATTTTGTAATGAAATGCTACAACATAAATTATGTTTTATCAATGAAATGAGAAGTTTAACCTTTGAATATTTGTGTCATATGTGTATGATGCCATATTAAGTGAATATGACTACTCTAACATGCCACTTTCATAGGGTATGTTCCTGAATGTCCTCAAGATGCTCAGGCAAGTGCCCTGTGAAGATGGTGCATCATAGGTTTTTGTATCAGAGCATTTGGCATCCATAGGGACATATAAGAAAATTTAGACATGATATATAGTGAGAGACTTGTATAGTAATCGCAATTTTGTTTATTATAAGTCATCTGCTATAGGTGATCAAATCGTAGAATCAACTGACCTAGAGTCTATAGGAGCCAATAGAGAGTCTCTAGTACCTTGATATGGCTAAATGCCTCAGAGAATTCCTAGAGAAAGGACATATGATAAACTTAGGAAGCAGGTGGCTGTAGACTTCTATGGAAGTACAGACCCTACTGAGGTAAAAGGATGGTTAGAGAGAACAGAAAGGATAATTGATCAGATGGACTACGAGTTTAATGAGAAGTTTGACTATGCGATTTCTCTAGTGCAAGGTCCAACTTATTAGTGGTGGAAGACTGTTCCAAGCAATAACACACGACCTTGTGGTTTAATGTGGGAAGAATTCCAGAAAGTCTTTAAGGAGAATTATATGCCGAAAATCTATTTGGATAGGAAGATAAAGGAATTTCTCAATATGAAGTAGGGAAGTCTCACCATAGCTGAATACAAGATACGGTTTAATGAGTTAATGGGATATGAAATTGCATTGATTTCAACTGAGGAAGACAAGTGTAGGAGGTTTAAAGATGGGCTGAATATGGAGATTAGAGCGAGGTTAGCTATTACAAATCTAAGCAGTTTTACTGAGCTGAGAGTTGCCTTGATTCGAATAGAACAATTGTTGAAAGATGGACAAAGAGAATACAAACAAGAGTCTAGAATGAAGAGACCTAGTGAATCTCAAGTTGATTTTGGCAGAAGGTTCAGTAAACACCAAAATAGATCTTTTCGACCACCGACTAGATCGAGACAATTGGGGTTAGACCGAAGGGAAGTTTTGTACAAGCTGGCAGTGGTAGAGGTTCAGTATCTGGGCAGATTCCTAACTGTGAATACTGTGGAAAGAAGCATAGAGGTGAATGTTGGAAGTTATTAGGAGCTTGTCTTCGTTGGGGCTCCTTTAAACACCAGATCAGAGACTATCTTGTAACTTTCGGAGCACAGTCCAGAGTGAGGGGAGGATCAGTAACTGAGACTACTATTCAGCAGAGCAGAGCTAGTGGATATAGACAGAGAGGTAGAGTGAGTTCAGCTAGTCCTACTGTCAGGACTGAGGTGTAAAGTAATCAACCGTAGTCTCAGGCCATAATTTTTACCATCACCAGACAGGAGACTCAAAAGTCCCCAGGTGTTGTAATAGGTATGTTAAATGTCTTTAATTTTGTAGCATTTTCATTGCTAGATCCAGGATCTACACATTTATTTATCGCACCACATCTGACATCTAAATTGCATTATGAGAGAGAAATGTTGAATTGTGATTTAGAGGTGAGTACACTGGTAGGTAGTACTACAGTAATTGGTGAAGTTTGTAAAGGGTGTATGATTCGCGTTGATCAGGTAGAATTGAAAGCCGATCTACTAGTATTATAGTTGAAACAGATAGACCTTATCTTAGGTATGGATTGGCTTACAACTCATAGGGCTATAATGAACTGCTACACTAAGGAGCTGATTCTTGAATCACTTAATTAGCTGAGAGTAATCTTTCGAGGTGTTAGTCAAGCAGTGTCAGCCAGATTGATTTCATTAATGAGTGCTTTAAGATTGATTTGAGGAGGATGTGAGGCTTATTTAGCCAATATAGTTGATAACCATACTGAGCAGACAATGCAAGCTATTCCTGTTGTTAGGGATTTTCTATATGTGTTTCCCACTGAATTTTCTGGTTTACCCTAGATAGGGAGATGGAGTTTGCTATCGACCTTATTCCAGGTATTGCTCCTATATCTATTCCTTCATATAGGATGACACTTGTAGAACTTAAGGAACTTATGTAACAACTCAGACCACTTGCTCACAGATATTGTCTGCTTTAGGCTTTGGCCCAGCTAAACCCTCACGGTTTTGCTCTTCCCACCCTTGGGAAAATGCGTCTATGAGGGAGAGGTTTCTATAGCCTTATAAGGCCTACTTCGTTCCCCTCTCCAATCGATATGAGAATCTAACATTCCACCCCCTTCGAGGCCTAGCATCCTTGCTAGCCCACAGGCCTGGATCCACTTCCATTGGAGGCCCAGCATCCTTAATAGCCCACAGCCCTTAATCCACCCCCTTAGAGGCCCAACGTCCTCGCTGGCATACCGATTCGTGTACTGGCTCTAGTACCATTAACATCTTCTCTGTATCGTTCCAATTTTATCAGATTTCCTTTGATACAGAGAAGATTAGCATGGCCCCTGCGTAAGGATGACACACACAAATAGAGAAATGGTCTAGGTTGTTATAAATAGTATCAGAGCCAGTACCCGGATCGGTATGCAAGTAAGGACGTTGGACCTCCAAGGGAGGTAGATCCAGGCCTATGGGTTAGCAAGAACACTAGGCCTCCAAGGGGGGTGGAATGTTAGATTCCCATATCGATTAGAGAGGGGAATGAAGTAGGCCTTATAAGACTATAGAAACCTCTCCCTCATATATGCGTTTTCTTAAAGGCGCGAAGAGCAAAACCGTGAGGGCTTGGCTGGGCCAAGGCCCAAACACTACAATATCTGTGAGCAGGTGGTCCGAGTTATTACAAATGGTATCAAAGCCAGTATCTGGATCGGTATGCCAGCAAGGACGCTGGGCCTTTAGGAGAGGTAGACTAGGCCTATGGGCTAGCAAGGATGCTAGGCCTCTAAGGGGGGTGGAATGTTAGATTCTCATATCGATTGGAGAGGGGAACGAAGTAGGCCTTATAAGGCTATGGAAATATCTCCCTTATAGAAGCGTTTTCTCAAGGGTGGGAAGAGCAAAACCGTGAGGGCTTGGCTGGGTCAAGACCTAAAGTGGACAATATCTATGAGTGGGTGGTCTGAGTTGTTATACCAAGGCCCAAAGTGGACAATATCTGTTAGTGGGTGGTCCGGGTTGTTACAACTTAAGGCTCAGTAATAGGAGTTATTAGATAATGGTTTTATTAGACCAAGTTTGTTACCTTGGGGAGCCCCAGTTTTATTTGTGAAGAAGCAAGATAGGGCTTTGAGGTTATGTATTGACTATAGACAGTTGAATCAGGTGACAGTGAATAATAAGTACCTATTACTGAGGATAGACAATTTACTTGATCAGTTACAAGGAGCTCAAGTGTTCATTAAACTAGATTTGAGATCAGGGTACTATTAGTTGAAAATGGCAGAGGCTGATGTATCGAAGAGTGCATTTAGAACCAGATATGGGCACTTTGAGTTTTTAGTGATGCCTTTTAGGTTAACAAATGCTCTGGAAGCTTTTATTTCTTTGACGAATAAGGTATTTCAACCCTACTTAGATCATTTTTTGATTGTGTTCATTGATGATATTTTGGTGTATTAGAAGAGCAGAGAGGAACATTCCTAGCACTTGAGGCTAGTCCTACAAATAATGAGAGCGAAGCAATTGTATGCCAAGTTCAGTAATGTGAAGTTTGACTTGATCAAGTGGTATTTTTGGGTCATATAGTAACTGGACAGGGTATACAGTTAGACCCAAAGAAAGTAGAAACAGTGATGAAGTGGGAAGCTCCTAAAAATGTATCTGAGATTCATAGTTTTCTTAGATTAGTAGGATACTACCAGAGGTTTATTGAGGGGTTTTCACTGATCTTAACCCCTTTGACAAAACTTCTGAGAAAGAATATACCTTTCAGATGGACTGATGAATGCCAGAGTAGTTTTGAGGAATTAAAACACCAATTAACTACAGCACCAGTGTTTGTTATTCCATCTGGATCTGGAGGTTATGTAGTGTATAGTGATGCTTCATATTAGGGATTAAGATGTGTACTGATGTAGTATGGTAGAGTGATTGTGTATGCATCGAGACAGTTAAGGTCTTATGAATTCAACTATCCGGTTCATGATTTAAAACTTGCAGCAATGGTGTTTGCTTTGAAAATTTGGAGATATTATTTATATGGTGAGACATTTCAGATATTCACAGATCATAAAAGTTTGAGATATTTATTGAATCAGAAGGAATTGAATATAAGACAAAGATGATGGATTGAGTTGCTGAAGGATTATGGTTGCATAATTGAGTATCATCCTGGTAAAGCTAATGTTGTGGCTGATGCATTAAGTAGAAAGTCCAATAGTAGTATGGCATAAACGCAAGCATCGAGGTTACTAAACCTAGTACAATTGAGAGCATTAAATGTTTAGCTAAATTTGTGGCCAAATGAAGTATTATTAGTTACGATGAAGCTTAGACCGATGTTGCATGAAAGGATCAGAAATGCCCAAAGTAAGGATCCAGAAGTAGTGAGGCTTATTGAGAAGTTAAAAGTGAATCTGAATTCCGAGTTCAAATTTTGAAATGATATATTGTGTTTGAAGGAGAAGTTGTGTGTACCTGATGTGGATGATTTGAGAAAAGAGATTTTGGAGGAAGGACATATAACAGTCTATGCTATACATCCTGGTACTACCAATATGTATAATACGCTGAAATAACATTTTTGGTAGCTAGGGATGAAGAAGTAAGTGGATGAGTATGTTGCTAAGTGTTTAACATGCTAACAAATTAAGGCAGAGCATCAGGCTCTATTTAGGAAGTTACAGTCATTACCTATTCCGAAGTGGAAATAGGAGAGGATCACTATGGATTTTATTATGGGTTTCCTGAGGACTCCAAGGTAACATGATGCCATATGGGTCATTGTTGATAGATTGACGAAGTCGGCTCATTTCTTACTAGTGAGAGAGAATAACTCACTGGATCAGTTAGCTCGGAGGTATGTGAATAAATTAGTGAGATTAGATGGGGTCCCATTGTCTATTGTATTAGACCGAGACCCAAATTTAGCTTGAGATTTTGGGGTAGTTTACAGACAACATTGGGAATGAGGTTAAACTTTAGTACAACATTTCATCCTCAGAAAGAATGACAGAGTGAGAGCACTATTAAGACTGTTTAAGAAATTGATAGTTGCATTTTACATGATGTTTTAGGTTGTAATCTGGTAAGTATTTAGCATTAAATTGAGAGTTAAGTGTTGATGCGTTAATTATGTTAGTTTGTATGTTTATGTCTTTTATGGGTTAGTATGAATGTTTGAACTTAATTGTTATATTTTTGAGGTACCTTAATGTCTGTGTTAGTGTTGTAGGGTAAGCGGGGAGGAAAAATGAAGATTTGAAGAGTTTCAGGCTAAAAGACATAAGCCACGATTGTGCACAGTGACCATGACTGTGGCAGAGAAGAAAGAGCCAGAAGCATCCAGGCTTGATCGTGCACCAGGGGCCACGATCGTGACAAAGAGTGTCAAGTCAGGCCATGATCGTGCACTTCAGGCCACGATAGTGACAAAAAGGATAAATCACAAGCCACGGGCTGACACGAAAGCTCAAATTTTGAGTGATTTTTTGGACCATTTTAACCTCAAGTTTGACCTAGGGCTACTATAGAATAAACAACACACTACAAAATAGTCGTCGGTAGTCACTAGAGAGTAAAGAGAGTCGTGCCAAAAGAACAAAATTTTGTCAAATTCCAGGGAGACCTATAGAGAGATCAAGATATTGAGAAAGGAGACGAAGGAAGAGAAACACGGAGACATACTAGACACGAAGTACGTCCCGGAATAGGTGGTTTCCAACCGTCGCCGCTTTGAGATTCCGTTCCTGACAGTATTTCCATTTATTTCAGTTTTATTTATGTATAGAATTGAAATAGGTGTTAAGATTCGTTGTGTGAATGTTGAGTTTAAGTTTATACTCACTTTCGAATTTTGACTCTTGAGATTAATAAAATTTATTCGATTGTGTTTTCTTATTGAGTTGATTGTGATTTCAATTCTGTTCTTAATAATTCGGCAACAAACAGAGAGGGTGAGCTAGGTAAAAATCATCGATTTGGGCTAAAGAGAGTTAGGTGAATCTATAGGTAGAGAATTAAGTCAACCAAGTAGAGTCATGTAACGAGAGATCGAGTATAGATTCCCGATAGGTTAATAGGCAATTTTAGAACTAATTTAAGTTTTGGACCAATTGCAGATTGAGAGATCACAATTCCCATAATTTGAATTAGGGATCACTAATTAGGGTTAAGAATTATTACTCGAGAGAGAGTAATTCAACCTAAGACCACCTAGACCCGTTAATTCAATAATTACATAATTGGTTAGGTTTTTTTAGTCTAGAATTAAAATGCCCTTTCTCTCCCTTGGTAATTTCTAGGTCGATTTTGGGTTGGGCTGTGATTTTTCTATTTTTTTAACTCTCTAGCACTTTAATTTATCGTATTGATTATTGATTGATTTAATTTATGCATTAGTTGTTTAATTAGGTTAATATCAAACTTAGCTGCCTTTAGATTTTAGGACTAGTTTCCTTTCTCATGGGATTGACACCTTAGGGACTACGCGAATGACCCTTGCGCTTGTGACAATTACCGAGGTTATAATTAGTAAAACTTAGCGCGTGTAACCTTGAGCGAACAATTTTTTTGCGCCGTTGTTGAGGAAGGCAACTTAGTTCTATAGTTTAAGGCATTAGAATAGTTTACATGTTTTTGTCTTCATTTTTCGTTAGTTTTACTTAGGAATCATGCTCTTGCATGAACACAAAAATCACGAGGGGTTCGAGTCGTGTAGCAGAGACTTTAGATTTATATATAACTTATTTAGAACAAACCTTTAAGAAAGCTCGGTGAAAAGAATAAGAGATCGAGAAAGCACAAAGGGCTGAGGAATTCCAAAGAAATGTGGAATAATAAGTCAACCCTGGTAGGAAACAACATAGGACCCTCATAGATTTTATGAGGCCAGGGTTTAATCCTGCAAACCAAGGAGTGGCTTAATCGTCGGTTCAAGTGATCTCATTTGAATTTAAGCTGGCCCTCCTGAATATGCTTCAGCAGAACGTCCAATTTTATGGATTGGCAAATGAAGACCTAAATGCTCACATTGTGAGTTTTCTCAAGATCTATGATACTTTATGGTATCACCAGATGTCAGAAGACGCAGTGAGGATTAGGCTGTTTCCTTTCACGCTTAGGGATAGAGAGAAGGCTTGGTATCATTCACTGAGCTCTACTAATATTACAACGTGGGAACAGTTAGTGCGTGCCTTTTTAGATAAATACTTCCTATTAACAAAGACCACCAAAATTATTAAGGAAATTATAAATTTCCAATAAGGTGTCAGGGAGTCTATTTATGAACCGTGGGAGCGTTATAAGGATCTGCAGAGGAGATGCCCACACTATAACTTATCGAAGGAATTCCTGCTGCAAACATTCTACAACAGAGTGAACCCACATACTAGAGGCACCATTGATGCAGTGTCAAGAGGATCGTTAATGAGAAAGACGTTTGATGAAGCAGAGGAGTTAATAGAGGAGATGGCCAGTAATAGTTGTTTATGGGCAAGTGAACATAATAGGCAATCTACTAACTTTAGGGAGCAGAAAGGAGTTGTCGCTGTCGATCAGATGATAGAAATGCAAGTTAAGATTGTCAACTTAACGCGACAACTCAGGAATATGAAGGCGTCATCCTCAGCTACAGTAAAGGCCGCACAATTGAAGTGTGAGCTATGCAGCAAATTAGATCATGATACGGTGGACTGCTATCTAATGAGAGACAGTAACCTAGAGCAAGTTAATTATATGGGGGCCCAATTCGGATATAGAGGGGGTAATAATCCCTACTCCAACAAATATAACCCTAGGTGGAAGAATTACCCTAACTTCTCCTGGCCAAACAACAATAATGGAGGGCAGTTCAGGCCTCAAGGCAATCGAGCTTTCAGCAAGATAAGACAAGCTCGATGGATTCAAGATTGGATAGGATTTTGGACAAGATAGGAGGTATGGAGGAATCATATAGGATGCTCGAGAGTAAATTCAAGCAAGTTACAAAAAATCATGCTTCTTCTATACATAATTTAGAAGTCCAAGTGGGCCAGTTAGTGGAAGCAATGTCGACTCAGAATGTTAGAACTCTTCCAAGTAACACCGAGTCAAATTCGAAGGAGCGTATCATGGTTATAATTTAGACTCAGGATGGAGAAACTTCACAAGTGTAAGAAACGGTAGAAAATAGAGAAAAAGTTCAAGAAGTTGAAAAAGACCTTTTGATTGAGCCCGCGATAGAATCAATTCAAGTAACTAGACAGGTATTTCTATTCCCTATTGTGTAGCAGTGAGAGTTATATATAAAGAGGTAAGCGAAAGAATTGCGAGAAATTGAGCATAACAAGATCGAGGAAGTGACAGACCAAATACAGTCAAAGCTCAAACTACAAGAGTCCGTCAAGAAGAAGGTTAAGGAGCAACCACTAGAGGACAACCCCAACATTGTGAAGAAGGATGATCCAGTGGACTTTTACATCTCCTGCAGTATCAGCAACATCATTATAGACAAGGCATTCACGGATTTATGCGTGACTATAAATATGATGCCCTACACTTTCAGTCTTAAACTGGGGTTACGAGAGTTAGTGCCCACCAAATTTTTGGTTAAGAAGGTAGATAGGACTTTGCACAGACCGATGGGGATTATAGAAGATGTGCCATTAAAGGTTGTTAAATTTAACTTTCCGATAGATTTCTATACTTTGGAAATTAGTAAAGATGAGGACACCCCAATAATTCTTGGAAAACCGTTCTTGGTCACTACACGCTCAATTATTGATGTAGACGGGGCGAACTAACTCTACGTGTTGGAAAGGAGAAATTGATCTTCAAGGTGACGGTTAGAGAGAATAGAGCTCCTTTACCTCCAGTGGATCTCAAGGAACCTAAAACTCGAGGAAAATAGGAGGACATAAAGGATCTTGGGAATGCTTCCTGAAAGAAGCACTCACGAAGGATAAAGCGAGGCAAAGAATATCGCAAAGATAGTGGTAGTTACAATATGGTAGCGAAGTTCAGACTCTGAGATTAATGGCAATGCTACCATCGAACCATTCATTCCAACCACATTGAGCGTAAAATTAGCGTAGAGCTACTGACGTTAAGAGAAGTGCTACATGGGAGGCAACCCATAAGAAAATTAGCTTCATGTTGAATTTTTGCTAGGTTAGTTGAATTTCGTAGTTATGTTTATTTCTATTTAGGTTGAATAAAAGCGAAAAGAGGAATAGGAGTTCGGAATCATGGGGAAGAATACACATACGTATAAAGAGAAGTGAAAAAGAATCACGAAGTGATGGAGAAAAGAATTAGAAAAGAGCAAGGAAGAACCTAAGTACAGCCGCTGGCCATGACTGTGGCTTGCAATTAAGAATGTTTGTGGTGGTACGCCGTATGCCACGATTGTGGCCTGCAACTATGAAGGAACAGGGTGGGCGCATTTTCTTAAATGAAAATTTTACCAGTTTACCCTTTTCACCACCTATATATTCAGTTCTTACTTCTTTTCACTTTCACTTTCACTTTTAGTTTCATTTTATCTCTCTAAAATTTCAGTTTTCAAATGCTCTAACCTCTCACTATAATTTTTACCTTCCTAAATTGTTCGACATCCTATCGCAACCATGCCACACTTTAAGCAATCAACCTGATAGGAGCCTTATGCAAGCCAACAATTTGCGGGACGAGGGAGAAGGAATCGAGCAGTGGAATTCAGAGAACCATTTCCTATCTACACTAAGGAGGAAGGTATTTGTTTTCGATCCCTTCATTCTAGGAAAATTTCAGTTCCTAAATACTTTGATGCTGACACATTAGATAGGCTAGAACTGCGTGAGTAGGTAGAGAACCTAGCCGAGAGAGTCCAGTGTGACCAATTCATGCGGCTCTAATTCCCTATTTATGAGGAACATACTCTGGAGTTCTTTACTTCCTTGACCTTTAACCCTAGGAACACCAAGGAAATGTGGTTTAGATTGGGCGGGAGAGCATTTGAATTAACTATAGAACTCATGTGTGAGATATGTGGATTCCTCAAATCCACCGTCATTGATCAACACGATGATTTAGTGTCTCTCAATATTGGCGTGAGCTAACTAGAATTGAGCGATTCTACTCAAAGAATGCTCATAACAATATTATCCGGTCACATGAACACTTCCTGCTGCACAAATTTATGTGTCAGCTGGTTTTTGACAAGTTAGAAACCAACAAGTGTTCTACCAAGAAACTTTTTATACTGTGGTGCATAGATTATAGTATTCCAGTATGCATGTTCACCCATATCCTTAATTCAATTGTTGCAGTTTTGCGTAAGCGGAGCAACCACCTGGGAATGGGGTACATAGTATCAGCCATTGCTGAACATTTTAGTGTGGAATGAAGGGGGTTAACACTTCACCCTCCCGGCTTCCTCAATCACCACCATTTATTTCGGGCAGAGGTCATCCATTCCACGAACATGAGTCTGTGGGAGATTTAAGAGAAGACACATGTGCGGCCCAGGGCAGGTCAAGCGCGTTCGAGTGCAGTGCAGCCTCAACAAGAGGAATCAACGAGTGAAGAATCGGAAGAAGAAGAAGAGGAAGAGCAAGGCTGGAAGAAGGTTTTGGATGCAATATCTGAGACCAACAGAACACTTGCGAAAATGGTGCGCACACAACGATGCCAGAGCAGAGATATCCGACGGATCCATTGGTATTTCGAGTCTCAGGGTGTTCAACTCCCACCTTCGACACCATCACCACCTCCGTCACCTTAGGATCCAAGTCTAACCTAAAATTTTCTTCAATTTTATTTTGTTTCGTTTATTTTTATTTTTATTTTTATTTTTATTGTTATTATTTTTATTGTTAATTTTATCTGTTCTTTGTTACTTAATCTTTTCTTTACACTTCGTGTATGTGTTGTATGTGTTTCCTTCTCACATTGAGGACAATATGTTGTTCAAGTGTGGGGAGGGAATCTTTGTTTTTCTTTTGTATGTGAATTTTGCATACTGTATGATAGTAGTAGGTTACATTGTGTGAAGTGTGTTAATGTGTCAATGGCTTAGATTGAGTGAAATTTATTTAATTTTGGGGCATAGTCTATTAAGTTGTGAACAATCATTAGCCTACGAAATTAGAGAAATACGGGGCCTTTGGATAAATATACAGCATAATTTGGACTTAGTGTAAATTTGTCACTCTCTAGATTATCACATTCATTCATAAATTGAGGTTTTTTAGTTTAAGTAGCTTGACTAGTATTTTTCACGAAAACGAATAGCTAAAAGCAACAAGGTAAAAAAATGTTAGTTTAATAAATTACTATTCCGTTGACCTTCGGGTTATGAATAGAGCTAGTAGCCAGTTGAAAACCTGATATAGATGAGTAATTGGATCGACACGCATCACAAATATGTGTCTTCGCGTAAAAAGGCTATAATGACGTTTTAACCAAGCTATTTAATAAATGACTTAGTTGAGTAGCCGGATCGACATTCATCACAAATGTTTGCCTCTGAGTAAAAGACTAAGTCCCATTTAAATAAAAATTAAAAAAAGAAGTGTTTTACATAAACACCTACCGGCCTTGTAATAAGCTTGAATTTTCATGGAATTATACTTAGGAATAGTTACAAAGTCTGAGGGACCGAAGATTTATTAATGTGCATGTACAACTAAAAAGGGTAACTAAGTAACACTTAGGTCTTGATTTAGTTGTATATTTAGTTCAAAGCCCCTAGACACATATTTTGTTTGTTAATGATTTGCAATAATTCGAATGATTGTGTCCAAGATTAAAGTTATTTCATGAAGTCAGAGCCATTGTCTCATTATTACATTGTGTGTTATGTGTTTGTTGTTTTGTTTGCTTAAGGACAAGCAAACATTTAAACGTGGGGATGTTGATAGTTGTGTTTGCATGATGTTTTAGGGTGTAATCTGGTAACTATTTAGTGTTAAATTGAGAGTTAAGTGTGTGTTTATGTGTTAATTATGTTAGTTTGTATGTTATGTGTCTTTTATGGGTTAGTATGAATCTTTGAGCTTAATTGTTATATTTTTGAGGTACCATAATGTATGTGTTAGTGTTGCAGGGTAAACGGGGAAGAACGATGAAGATTTGAAGAGTTTTGGGCTAAAAGACATAGGCCAAGATCGTGTATAGTGGCCACGATCGTGACAGAAAAAGAAGAGCCAGAAGCAACCAGGCCACGATTGTGCACCAGGAGCCACGATCGTGACAGAGAGCGTCAAGTCAGGCCACGATTATGTACTTTAGGTTATGATCATGACAGAAAGGATAAATCGTAAGCCACGATCGTGCCCTATATCGGGTTGACACGAAAACTCAAATTTTGAGTGATTTTTTGGACTATTTTGACCTCAAGTTTGACCTAGGGCTACTATAGAATAAATAGCACACTACAAGACATCTGCCGGTGGTCATTAGAGAGTGAATAGAGTTATGCCGAAAGAGCAAAATTATGTCAAATCCGAGAGACCTAGAGAGAGATCAAGAGATTGAGAAAGGAAATGAAGGAAGAGAAACACGAAGATGTGTTAGACACGAAGTACTTCCCAGAACAGGTGGTTTCTCGCCATCGCCGCTTCGAGATTCCGTTCTAGATAGTATTTCCATTTATTTCAGTTTTACTTATGCATAGAATTGAAATAGGTGTTGAGATTCATTGTGTGAATGTCGAGTTTACGTTTATACTCACTTTCGGATTTTGACTCTTGAGATTAATAAAATTTATTCGATTTTTCTTATTAAGTTGATTGTGATTTCAATTCTGTTCCGAATAATTCGATAACAAACAGAGAGGGTGAGCTGGGTAAAAATCATCGATTTGGGCTAATGAGAGTTAGGTGAATCGATAGGTAGAGAATTGAGTCTACCCTTTAGAGTCGTGTAACGAGAGATTGAGCATAGATTCTCGGTAGGTTAATAGGCAATTTTAGAACTAATTTAGGTTTTGGACCAATTGCAGATTGAGAGATTGCAATTCCCATAATTTGAATTATGGATCACTAATTAGGGTTAAGAATTATAACTCGAGAGAGAGTAATTCATCCTAAGACCGCTTAGACCCGTTAATTCAATAATTGCATAATTGGTTAGGTTTTCTTAGTCTCGAATTAAAATCCCTTTTCTCTCCCTTGGTAATTTCTAGGTCAATTTTAGGTTGGGCTGTGATTTTGCTACTTTGTTTACTCTGTAGCACTTTAATTTCTCATATTGATTATTGATTGATTTAATTTCTGCATTAGTTGTTTAATTAAGTCAATTGTGAACTTAGTTGCCTTAAGATTTTAGGACTAGTTTCCTTCCTCGTGGGCTTGACACCTTAGGTATTACACAAACAACCCGTGTGCTTGCGGTAATTACCAAGGTTATAATTAGTAAAACTTAGCACGAGTAACCTTGAGCCGGCAGATATGCTCAGAGCTCGTGTTATGGAGTTTCAACAAGCATGGGATCAATATTTAGCTCTAATTGAATTTGCATATAATAATCATTATCACAGTAGTATCGATATAGCACCATAAGAGGCGTTATATGGCAGAAAGTATCACTCGCCTTTGTATTGGGATGAAGAGGGGCTAAGGATTGTTAAAGGCCCATAATTGATTCAAGATACTATTGATAAGGTTAAACTGATCCGTAATAGAATTAAAGCGGCTCAAGATAGACAAAAGAGTTATGTGGATATGTACCGGAGAGATATAGAGTACTGAGTAGGAGATAAAGTGTTTTTGAGAGTATCAACTTGACGAGGAGTGCTAGGGTTCAGAAAAAGGTTTAACTAAATGCTAGATATATTGGTCCATATGAGATTATTGAGAGTGTTGGACCATTAAATTATAAGTTAGCACTACCAGCTGAAATGGCTCAGATTCACAATGTGTTTTATATCAGTATGCTTAGAAGATATCGATCTGATTCGACACATGTGTTGTCAACTCAGGAGATTGAAATTGCTATTAACTTGAGTTATGTTGAAAAATCAATTAAATAGTGGGTTATCAGACGAAACAATTAAGAAACTGAGTGCTCCCATTGGTTAAAGTCCTTTGGAGGAATCATTCGAAAGAAGAAGCTACATGGGAAATGGAGGAGAACATGATGAATCAGTACCCCTATCTATTTAATCAATCAGGTAAGAATTTCGAGGATGAAATTTCTTAAGGGGGATAATTGTAATATCCCGTTTTTCCATTATAAGGTTTAGGACCCTTGACAATTATATATGAGAAATAGCATTGAGAAATTATGAGGTGCATTGGATTCACATGCATATCATTAGCATACACACATGAATTTTGATCTTGTACACATTTCAAAGATTGTATATGCACTCAATTGACATATTCCGGGGTATGAACGATTTAAAATAGTTATGATATAAATTGCAAATTTTTATGTCCTGAATTTTGATTTGGTGAATTATAATTATCAATTTAAAATTTTTTTGTTAAAATTGGGAGATTTATGAATTTATGTGTATTTTTGGACTAAGAAAAATGCCAAGTGGCAAGACAAATTGATAAATGAAAATAGAAATAAGTGACACTTGACAATTGAAATGAGTGACAAATGGCATAAAAAATTGGGTGACAAATGGCTTAGAGATTGAGAGAGAAATGGACTAGTTATTAAGAGACAAATGGGAACTATAAGAATATGACATGTGGCAAGTGACAAGTCTCACAACACTTGCCACTTGTCACTCACCACTCACGATGTATACCCTCTTAAAAGACCATCTTTGTCTTTCATTTTATTTGCTACATAGTCTTTTCTTCTTCATTTTCTTCTTCTCCATTCACGATACTCACCTTCACTTTAACGAATTTGAGTTGTCAACATCCTTCATTTAACCACTCCAAAATCACTTTGTCTTCACTTTGTTGATAAAAAAACCTAACCTATTCCACCTTGAAAGTTGATGATCGTGTAAGTGGAGGAGCTAGGTTTTTTATGGTTTGAAGAAGCTCGGAGTTAAACAAGTAAGTAAAATCTTGTTCTTCATGGCTTGATTAAATGAAACGTTTATGATGATAGTTTAGGGATAGATTGAAGGGTTAATGGTGTTTGATGTATGTTAAAATTTAATGAACGTTGATAAAGAAATGTATAAGTTTATGTTCTGTTTTTGTATAAATGATCAATAATAATTTATGAGTTGTTATATGGATGATTTAAGTTGGGATTTGAAGTATAATTGATGATGAATTCATGCTAAAGATAGGTGTTAATGAAGTGTTTTCAAATCTAGAAAAGTTCAGACTGTATGTATGATGGTATAAAGTGAATGGTAATGAAGCAAATGAGTAGATTGTTGTGGGATTTAATTTAACCAATATGGAAGCTAGACTATCATAAAATGAAGTAGCTTTATAGGACATGAGTTCTGAAAAAATTCAAGTAGTAGTGATGTCTCTAAGTATGTAAACTTTGTAGAGAATTGAGGAAGAAAGACTATGCATAATTGTGGCCCTTAGTGCACGATCGTGGCCTGTTTACTTGCCTTCTGTCATAATCATGGCAAGGTCCCCTATGATCATGAGGCTAGTTCTAGATTGATATTTTTGTTTTGTGTACATGTTGAACCAACTAAGAAAAAATCACTCTAAATTAGTGTATTTGGACTTGATTAAGGCTTGGAATGAACCTATATTGCTGTTTGATTAATTGATTAAAGAGCTTCATATGTTTAGGTTAATAATTGAGGTTATAACATAAGAATGAATTGATGATATTAATGTAACTAACCTGGAAATTTATGAGTATTATATGAATGAAGGTGTTCTCAGGAAAGTAAATGTGATCCAAAGAAAGTGAGTAAGGTGTATTAGGTATAAATGAATGAGAAATTCGATATTATGTGGTTATAATGCTAGAAAAAGAATTAAAGAATATGTTAATGATGAATGTATAATTGATGATATTATGATAATCAAGTTTTTTTCATGTGTAAAACTAAGTGCAAGTAAGACATACAAGTTATAATTTTTGAATGATTAAGACTTGTGATTAAGGATACATATCCAAGAATGTCATTGAGTATGCATTGTACATAACATATATACATATGCGTATGATTGAATACTTATGTGATTGAGCAATTTATTAATGTGTATAAATGTGTGTATTGCATGATTTAGATGCACAAGTCGAACGCCAACATTCAAACATTGTCGGTTCGTCGAGGTGATAACTATTTGGAGCTTACTGTGAGTCAACCTAGATGTTTCTCACTAGATTGATTGTATCTAATTAAATTTCAAATTATTGAACTGTTATTGATGTGAATGTGATAATTTCGGACATTGATGGTTTGAGAAGTTTGATAGCTGAGATTTTATTGGAAGTGTTTCATAATTAAAGGTGAATCTGAAAGAAATATGTGTACTTAACAAATATGTTGAATGTTGGACTTAGGTCCGATTAATATGAAAAATGACTGTGTCTGAAATGAATAAAAGTTGTTGAAATTGTAATATGTGAAATCATGCATTTCATCATATTGTTATTTATGATCATATAAAGGAGTTGTGACCGAAGTGGCCAGTGAAAAAAAGCTTAAAGCATAGAAATATGCATAAAGAGCCACAGGCTCAGTATATAAAATGAGCCCAATATCTATAATAGATACGGGACATTTATTAATGAGTCTGGTATCCATAATGGATATAGGACAATTAAAAAGGCACTCGGTTACAACAAAGTAACAATAAAAGTGGAGTCACATATGCATTGCATATACAAATTGATATGTATTATATGAATATTTGAAATGAATTATTTCAACTGTTCTAAATTAGAATTGTGAAATAGTGTACACAATTGTATTTGATGAAATATGATGATATGTGAAGTGATGTTCAATATATGATGATATGATTTGTCTGTGAATTTAGAATGTGAACTGTCTTTGTGATTTGATATTAGTGAGCACATCGATGATGGTTCATTTATTGAGTTCGCAAAACTTATCAAAATTACAAATGTTGATTTTCAGGTACGAGGGAGACAAAGTTCCTAAGAAAAACTAGTAAAAGTCTAGTTTTGTCAATTTTGGACTCAAGAATGACTTAAAGGTTAGTCAACTGATATTGAGGAGTTTAGATAGAATGTTTATGTATAGTTCCTCATTCATGGAAAATTTTGTAAAAGAGTAGTAAACTCTTATATGTTTTTGATATTGTATATATGGATTTTGTAGTGAAATGCTAAAATGTAAATTATGTTTTATCAATGGAATGAGGAGTTTAATCTTTGAATATTTGTGTCATATGTGTATGATGCCATATTAAGTGAATACGACTTCTCTAACATGCCACTTTTGTAGGGTATATTCTTGAATGTCCTCAGGATGTACAAGCACGTGCCCCGTGAAGGTGGTGCATTAAATATACTAATGTTGAAATAGTAAGAAAGTTGCTTAGGTCACTTCGAAAAATATGAGAAGCTAAAGTAACGATTATACAAGAAGTCAAGGATTTAACAACACCACCATTGGAGGAACTTATTGGATATCTCCTTATATACAAAATGAGATTCCAAGAGACAAAAGAAGAAACAAAGTTCTCAAAGAAAAAGAATTTAGCAATTAAAGTATCAAAGAAAGAATTAAGAAAAGAGAAGACACATCAACTAGTGAAAGCAATGAAGAAGAAATTGGTTTAATCACTATAAAATTTAAGAAAGTTCTTGAAAAGTAAGTTCTACAAAAGAAAGGACTTTAAGAAAGGTAAAAATGATCTAAAAAATAAATTATCTAATATTAATTTCTTTGAATATGAAAAAACCCAGCTATATAAAGTCATAATATCCTCAATCAAAGATAATAAGAAGTATGAGAGAAACTATAAGAAGGAGAAGAAGGATAAAAATAAAACACTTAAAGCCTTAACTTGGGATGACATAAATGAATTTGAAAGCCAACATTTGAAAGAAGAGATAACTCATATATGTTTTTCTTCTATGGACGATGATGAGCTAACATCCAACCCTAACTCATGCGATAATGATATTGATTTAACTTAGATGAATTAGTTGAAAGTATAGAAATCATGAGTAAGAAAAGGAAGATATTAACTTCTAAACTCAAGGAATTTTAAAAAGAGTTGGATGCATGCATGACAGAAAATGAAAAGTGAATTGCATAGCATTAAATTATCCAAAGATTTGATTATTAATGATTAATCATAACTTAGATGCATAAGAAAGAATAAAACATTGAAAAAGAAGGTAAATTCCTTTAAGGACTCTTTATCTAAGATTACTGAAAAAACTGAAAAACTATAAAACATGCTAAGAACTTAAAAGAATTCCAATGGTAGCAATGAATAGGACATAATTATAGAAATAAAGGCAATTCTAAAATCACATTTGTCAAAGGAAAATATTTGTATAGTCAAGAACTACTGCTTAATGAGACAAATGACTATAAAGCATTTGTATCCATATATATAGATGCTCAGTACACATCTACTTGGACTAATCCTACAAGAAAATATCATGGGCATATATGGCTCACAACCTAGATATAAAGTTTAACACTATCAAGAAAAGAATAGGCATAATTTCTATAATAACATGCTAATTATCCCACACCTCAAAGAAGCATACATTAAGCTTTTATTCATAGTAGGCATCATATATAAAATCATAGAAAATTTCACTATCCTAGGAGAACATTCAATAACTTTAATGTCTAAAGGAACTTTCATCATTATTCATACAAACATAAAAATGCATATATGTATTGTCATTACTCATATAATGTGGTATGTCACTTATATGGTAAGTATGGACATATTGATAGATTTTGTTTTCTTAAACAAATAATATCCCCTTAAAAGTATAGGTTGAAAAGAAGAAGGAACTTAACAACTAAGTAAGCGATCTTATTTGGGCTCTTAAAACATATTAATTACCTTAATTTGTAAGGAAATTAGAAAGAAAGAGCAAATAGGATGTAGTAGAGATAATAGTTATTGAATTAAGTATAATTAAGGAGCTTATGAATTTTATCATGATGAATATAACCTTCCTATTTCCAAGAAAGTCTAAAATATATTGTTGTAGGATGCAGAGAACTTAGCCACCAAAGATTTTTCAAAACAGACAATTGTTGAACCAAGTGAGAGAAATGAGAAGGATGATAAGCCTCTAATGGATTGTAGACTTAAAAAGAATCTTTATTCAAATCTCTCATAAATAATGTTTAATATGAGGAAGTTATTATTTCATAATTTAGAAATATGTGATCACTTACGAATTTAAGTATAAATCCTTTGTGATGATTATTGGTGCTTTAATTTATGAATAAGATGAATAATAATTATTTTTAAAGTGTTTGTGATGATTATTGGTACTTTAATTTATAAATAAGGTGATTAAGAATTATTTCTAAAGTGTGAACCTTACTAACTAGACTTAGAGATTATTGTACAAAATGAGGATAATAAGATAGAATTTACATTAATTGGAAATTATTTCTCTAAGTCTTGCACAATTATAAAAAAATTAGTTATGTTTGATATGAATTATTTTTTATGAGGCACTTTATATGATTTAAGTCTTTTTTATTGATATTTAGTTGGTTGATATATGTTTCAATAGTTTTTGTTCAAGTTTTAATGTTTTTATTTGAGTTTTCTTAAGCTATCTAGTCAACTGGTCGATTAATATCTAAGTGTGATCAACCAATATCTTCAAAATTCACCCCCACCTCCTTTTCTTGCTTTCTAGTGACTTTGTTATTTTTTTAGTTGCCCATACAATCAAATTAATTGACCAATATCCTTTAGTGGTGGACTAAAGTCCCCATATTTGACATTCCTTCACCTTTCTAATAAGTTTGCTAGGAGTTTAGTTACTTCTCTAGTTGATCACTTCTACACATTGGTCAACAACTGTCTTCTAGTGTTCGACCAATATCCTTTTATTTAAAAATATTTTCTTTCTAGTGAGTTTGTTAATAGAATGGCTTCATATGCTTATTGACCATAATAATCATTGATCAACTAATATAGATTTATGTCGACTAATATAGCAAGTTCTAAGAAAAATTTTAACTTTTTTTCCTCGTCTGTTTAAAATTGCTCTATATATCCTATTCAAGACAAGCTCTGATCCATCAGTATAGCCATGTGGTTAACTAGTCTTCATTATCTAAAGGATATTTCTTTATCTTGTCTTTTAGTTTCCATCTTGTATGTTTATATCTTCAAAATCATAAATGATTCACCCTTGAAAAACATCACCTACCATATAATAAAAATCTCATTAAATTACATCAAATTGAAATTTTGATTATTTTCAAATTTGGAGATTTCCAATCTTTTCTTAATTAAAAGCTTTCTTTTAAATTTATGCCTTTCCACCTAATATGACACTCCCAAAATTCCTAAACTATAATTATCCAAATAGTTCTTAAAACATATCATTAATTATCAAAATCCTCATTAGTTCTAAAAGAGAGGATTGTTTGTCAAATACAAAAATATTCTACATAACATAACTATCGGAGTTGTCACATTAAAATATATATACATTCCAAAAGCTTTACACAAGTAAACTGCTGGCCCCACCTAAACTCCACTCGGTCTGTCCTGTACTCTGGGGTTATTAGTAATCACTCGACCTTTAGTTAAATTATAAAAGAACTTAGGTTTGTTTCCTTTATGTTGATACATCATTTTATTCAATTGTAGTATTTTAGGTATTTTCATGTTTTTATTTTTGAAATTTTGGGGTTTTGAAAATTATACATTGTTTTATGAAATTAATTGTTGAATATTTCAATTACGTTTTTGTTTTTTGCAATTCCAACTCCTCATTTTATCAAAACTTGTCATTAATGCTTTAATTGAATCTTTCACCTTAGGTATAACATCGAAAATGGGGATTCTTCATATTAGACACAATTGGGGATGTCTCTATCAAAATTAACCTTTTGTTTAGACCTTTTAACTATTCTATAGCACTCTCTAGTAAGAAAGTTTGCCAATTTTGATAAATTCATCTTTTTAACCAAGTTAGCTTGACACATAACACTTTAAATTATGCATTTTTGGTTAATATATTTCTTTTTTATTATTTCAAAAATGGGAAGAAAGTTTACTGATATTAGATTTAGGGGGAGTGATAACCTTTATGGGAAGTGATGAAATTTAGAGGGATTGATTGTTTTGTTATTTTTGTATTTCTTGCACTTTATACAATAAGCTTGAGTAAATTTATGTTATCTTCATATATGGATTTTTTAATTTTAAATACCTTTTTTATTGATATTGAATTATGCTCTTCATATTGAATTATATTTTATGCATAAATTGAGGGGACACTAATCTTTATCTTAATATTTATTTATGTGCTTAATTTTATTATTATTGTTCTCCAATATCAAAAGTGTTTTTTCATCATTAAAAAGGGGAAGATTGTTGAACTAAGGTAGGTTTCAATTAATATTTTAATGATAACAAAACATAGTTACTACTAATGTGTTTATATTTGAATGAAAAGAAATATTAGAACAAAATGAAGCCATAAATTCAAGATGATAGTGTATAAAATTGAACAAGGGAAGTTGAAGTTTACGACCAACAAAATGAAGCTCAAAACATAAACAAAAGAAGATAAAGGTTTATTGGGGTAATTTCACATTTTTAATTATTATTTGTAATCTCACTTTGTTAATTTGATGATTCAAAAGGCTCACCATATATAAACATTTCATTTAACCTCATTATATAAGTCTTTTTCATTCATTAAGTGACAATGAAGCCTTTGGTTTTTTATATAAAAGCCTATTAATCTTTAAAACTAGTTTTAAGGAATATTTTGGGAAGTGTTTAATTCATATTTGCATTAATCAAATTAAGTTTGAGTATCTGAATGTGTTAAAATTATTTTTTAGGTGATTAGTAAACCTACATATGTTAGTGGTTGACTTATATAAGTTAAAATTGTTAAATTTGATGTACTGAGAGCTTGTAGTAACTTTGATTGATGTATTGGTCCGATAATGTGTCATATTGGTCGATCAATATGTATACTAGTCAACTAATGTTTCAACGACTAATGAATTGATAAAATCTTATCTTGACACATTATTTGATATTATCTCCTTTGTTTTGAATTTATTTTGGTGCTTAAATATTAAACTTAATGTTCGTTTTTCTTAGGAGATGAAAAATAGAGATTGCATCAAATTGGGATACTTTTGGTGATAATTACAAAATTTAGATAAAGTGAAAAGATTGATGTAGTAGATAAGATTGATCACTTGAAGAGTTGGAGTTAAACTAGAAAACTTCTTTCTATCCTTATCATGTAGGAATTTGAATTTTTTTAGATAGACATCTTTACAAGTTAGAATTAGATTAGGATTAGATCAAAAAACCCTATAAAAGGGACGTTCTTCACAACAGAAAAAGGTTCTCTCTTCTCACATGTTTTGCAATTCTTTATCTTTCTTTTATTTTTGTTATTGGAGCAAAAGCGATGTGTGGCTAAACTCAACTATTCTGATTCAAGGGGATTCAATATTCTAGTTGTACCCTTGTGAGGTTTTGTGTTCTAACCTTTTATTCACATTTTAATTCAAGTAATTCTTGTTTTGAGTTCTCACATGTAATGAATGATTAATATTGATTAATCTGACAATTTAATTTAATATTGATTATTCTATCGCTATCCATGAATTCAATAATTCGTAATTATCTTGAAGGATTGATATAAGTAGCAAATAGTTTATTTGTGAAATTGCATATTTAACTTATGATAAACAAGAAAACTAAGTTGAATAATTGCGGCTATCTCGATTATTTAATTTAACGTTAGTGTTTTTCATTTAGCTTATTGCTATCATTTATTTGACATGGAATGCTATCATACCCAATCAATGGATGATAAGTTTTGATTTAGATGCTGGGTTTGAACAAATTAATTTAGGAAATTTTGAGACTTATTACAACTATCCTAATATGTGTTTGGACGAATTGCCTAAATTGTGAAAATATTCTTTTTAAACCAATGATCATTGTTACAATTAGATGAGATCTTTCCATTGAATTGGAGTTTGGTAAGCTTGGCTTTCTCACTTTTATATTTAGTTGATTTAATTTGATTTCTTATTAATTTTAGTTAATCAATTACTTAATCAAACCCCTCCCCTTTTAATTTTATTAATTGAAATTAAGATGCTACTATTTAGTTCTCTTGGGATTCGACATGGTTCTAAGACTACTACAAAAAGGTTAAAGAATCAGAATTATTTTGTGGGCTTCAACAACCCGATCAAAATTTGGCCACATTACTGAGGAACTATTTCAAGTTTCTTAGTTTCTTTGTGTTTTTATTGTACAATTACTGCTAACCTCTTGTCTTGTATGAATCGTGCTTCTAATATAGGTAAATTACAATACAATCTAGAAATTGAGAAGATAGCGCATCATTTGAGAAAAAAGACTAAGCCAGGAAGCGGTCAGTCACCTTTAGACATGAAAGTTGAAGTGGATCTAACAATTAGTGAAGAATCCAATTTTCAAAAAGCGGACGAAAAGATGGCAAATCTTAACACTAACCCTTTGAGTGAGTTAGCCACACCGGATTTGAATCAATAACCCTTATGCGTATAATTTTCAGATGTTGAGGTAGATTTCGAATTGAAATCTAATTCGAAATCTGGTTTGATTCACTTACTGCCTATTTTCCATAGTCATGCAAGTAAAGATCCGCAAAAATACCTGAAGGAATTTCATGTTGTCTTCTTTGGAATGAAGCCACAAGGGGTGACAGAAAAACAAATTAATCTCAGGGCCTTCCTTAGGAGTATCAAAGGGCCAGGCTAGGCCCAAACCGTCGATGGCCTTGAAAGCGATCTAGAAAGGGGGGTTGAATAGATCGTCTAAACTTTTTCGCAGAGTTCTACACAAAAACACGGAATTAATACACAAGAAACAATC
>JAOQMS010048269.1:0-31436 GCA_027563885.1 Erythroxylum longipes | reverse complement strand
AATTATAAAGAAGTTACTTGCGATTTATCTTAGTAATAATTTTCACATAAACTTTGTGATATCTTTTTAACAAGAAAAAGAAGTTCGTAGCAAGATTCTTTGTTCACAAAAGGGATACAACAATTCAACCCCCCTTCTTATGTATCGAGTTTCTTATATGTAAAGCTTATACTAACGTGTGATTTACTTCACTTACCAGTACCAGGGGGATGTTGGGAAGAAATTAATCAAGATTTTACAAAGCACTTATCAAAATCAAGAGGAAAATCGGAAGTGATGGTCATAATGCAGAGATTCGTTAAGTATAGTCATTTTATAGCTATTAAACATCTTATTACAATCGTAGAGGTTACTCAGATATTCTTTGATTATGTCTTCAAACTTTAGGGGATGCCCAAAAATATTATAAGTGATAGGGATACATTGCTCCTTAACATAGTTTGGAAGGAGACATTTAAATTAAAATGGGTGGGTTTAAACTTATCCTCAGCATTCCACCTTTGATTTAATGATAAAACAGAAGCTATTAACAAAATGTTGGAAACTTATATGCATTGTTTCTCTAGCAACATGCCTTCCCATTAGGCAAAATGGTTATCACTAACATAGTGGTGGTGTAACACCATAAACCATGATGTTATTAACACAACCCGAGTTGAGATATTATATAGTTACCTTATACTAATGTACGCCTCTTATTTTACAAGAGATTCTATGTAACGTTGGACTCTTTGAGCCCTTTTATATTAGTCTATACTTGGAGATACTACTTTATATTTATATATACATGGTTGCATATGAGTTCAAAAATGTATTTGAATCCTTTCGGTATATTTTTTTAGTGATATATAATGTTATCTGCCCTTACATGAACTTAGAGTTCATCGGTAAATCTTGGAGATTTCTGACATATAAGCTTCTAAGTGTGTAAAATAGATTCCATTGGATGGATATGACCATAGTGGGTGAGTTAAATGTGTTCTAATGCCTTCGAGGTGTTTAGACATTATTTATAGACTTATTAGACACTTAAAAAGATTAATTTGAAAAGTTGATGTACATAAGGGCTTATTTACTACCTATTAAAAGTTAAGGGACTTAAATGTAAATTTTCAATTCTTAGAGGACCAATAAGTATTTTTAGAAGGCTAAGGAGCTTAATTATAATTTGCAAAAGTCCAAGGACTAAAATGAAAATAAAAGTTTTGGTCATCCTCAAATTTTGGGCTTAATTGCAAATTTAGGAAAGTTTGAAGGGTATAATGGTAATTTCACATAAACTAAGGGCAAAAAGGTAAATTCACCATATTTGGTCAAAGAAGAGTCAAAATTCTAGACCCTTCTTCTTGTGTGTGGCCGTGCACCCCATTATTTGGCACTAAAACACTTTGTTTTAATGAAAAGAAAGGAGAAGAGAGGAGAAGAGAGGAGGAGAAAAGGAAGTTTCAGCCATCACTAAATCTTCACCAAGTTTTTGATTCTACAACCTAAACCAAGGTGTTATAAGTTAATTTGGGATCAAGGAACTCAAATCTATCATTAGATTTGATAAATTCTTAAAGGATTTTAAGATATCACCAAAGGAAAGTTTAGGTAAAATTTGTCTCATCTCTCTCTACATTATGATTTTGAGTTTGGTGTTAAGATATGTTATTCTCCACACTTGAATATTCATGAAAAACAGTTTAGATGAATGAAATAAGTCATAGAGAAGCTTCCTTAAGCCAAAACCGAAATGCCCTATCTTTGGTGAAAGTTTGTGAAATTTTGAATATCGTTTGAAATTGATGGTTTAAATGAACTCTATGATGTTAATTGTGTATGTATAATGTGAATTGATGATGAAAAATGAGGAAGATGTTCATTGGAAGGAGGCTTTCAAGTTTATGCCTTTTGGTGTTTGATAAAATGCCTAAGTGAACTGGGTTTAGGATTTAAGGATTTTGATGATGTGCATTGGAAAGAGGCTTTCATGTTTACTTAGAGTAAACTTGAAATGTTGCTTAGATTGATGAGCAGTGGCCTAATGTGCTTGGATAAAAGTGTGTTCAATTATGCTTTGAAATGTGTAAGTATTGGATCAAGGCATTAAATGCCTTGGAAAATACAAAAGAAATCTTATGTGAATAATAAGGGAAGTAACCATGTGAGAAGCTTAATGGCCAAATCTCATAGCTTTAAAAAAGATAGTGATATTGTGTTTTATACACTTATTTGATGGTGTACAAAAATGAGTTATATGTTTGAGTAGTAAATACATTACATTTGTATGTATAAAGGTTTGAGAGCTGTGGATCAAGGAGCTCGTACCAAGGATTGTTGAAGTCAAAGGAGTGTACACCTTCTTTTGAGGTGAGTTGGGGAAAACATGTCTCTCAAATAGGACTGTGACAACCCAAGAGATGGATAATTACTTGTATGTAAATTTTGAATCTAGGTAATGCATAGTAGAATTGAATCTCAAATAGATGCTATTATACTTATATATTTAATAAACGCTATTATACTTATATATTTAATAAATGACATTATTTATACTTATATATTTAATAAATGACATTATTTTGAACAACTCTTTGCACTTGGAGTGAAACTGATGTTTTTATTTCGTATTTTGAGGAATGATATTGTTTTCAACAAACATGCACTTGAAATGCAAAGGACAATTTTTTATTTTCTGAAACTACATTTTTGAATAACTTTGCACTTGGAATGCAAAAGATGACTTCCACTGCACGAAATAATGTTTTGGAACTTACATATGCATAACCGAGCCATGTATGTTGCGTGTATGTGTTCTCTTTTGGCTTAGAGCCATGGCAAGGTTTCAATTTATCGGTTGGACCGATAAATAAAGGCATGATACCTTACTTAATTTTAGTACTAAATATTTGTCTCTGATTTTTGTTTGTAATTGGTGAGGCAACGATTGGCCAATTGTGTGCTAGGCACAACATATTAAGTGACTCCCATACCTTTGACGCTGGTACATAAAAGTCGAGTCCTTATAACGACACCATTCTACAGGACTTGCGGGTGATTACATACCTACAAGTCTGGTCATCGACGAGGTCATCACTTGGGGGTCATGATGCTCTTGTTGACTATAGTTTGGACTCACCACAGATGAAAGTCGAGCCAACACAAGGATTCGGTGGGTGTGCACACTAGTTTGGCCAATTAGTGGTGACACACATAACTATTTTGGCTTCTTGATGAGACTTGATTTTTACATGTGATGCTTTTATACTCTTGTGTACTGGAACTGGAACCTATGTTCACAGAATGAGTGATTAATAGGCTAGGCCTATGTGGTTCCTAACCAGTATGAGATGAGTCATAGACTAGGTCTATCTATTTCTATGTCATGCATATTCACTTCATTGGTGGTTATATGCATGTTAGATGTGTAAAACTGTCTTTAGGTTATTTAGACCATTTTAGTATGTACCGGGTTCAATTTGTAATATATGTCTTTTGACCGCTCATTGAGTACATAGTGTACTTACCCCCCTTTCGCCTTCCAACCATGTAGGTTAATTTGGTGAGCTTGAAGCTCTGAGTGGTTCGTGTGTTCTTTTGACATATTCGGGCATTACCGCTCGTAGGTAGTCTCTATTTTGTACTTTTGTTGTATAGCAGCTCATGATTATGTTGATATGCTTTATAATTTTGTAAATTAACTCTTGTCTATCTTATGGTGTGTAAATGACTTTATGTATGAACATTTTGTACTGTTATTGGGATTGCTCTTGAGCGAACTTTAAAGTCTAGAAGTTGTGGTAAAGTTTTAATATGAATATAGAAGTGCATTTGAAACTGATTTACAGATGCTTTTCATTTTGGAATTTTCAAAATACAGTCGTTGTGCTGCCACAATGTTTTTAAAGATATCTAGTTAGCCTTACATAGTCGAGTTAAGGTACTGTGAGTATCCTTAGCCTGGGTATGCGGTGGTTGTCATATGCCCGATGTGTCGGGTTATGACATTCTAAGAATCTGATGGTAGATTAGTTAATAAAAGACATGGAGACAACCTATTGATAAGTTCCATCTTAGACGAGCTCAAAACTGCATGAAACAACAGGCAAATAAGAAGAGAATGACAAGGATATTTAAAGTAGCGGAATGGGTGTTTCCCAAGCTCCAACCCTATAGGTAATATTCATTAGAAGGGAGAATTAATTAAAAGTTATCATCCCTTTTGTTATGATCCATATCAAATTATAGAGAGGGTAGGCAAGGTGGCATATAAGATGTTACTTCTTTTTGGCTCTTTAATACACCAGACTTTTCATGTATCCCAACTTAATAAATGTGTTTCGAAAAGGAAGTTAATCTCCACTAAACTACTAGCGACTCTATAGAGCATAAAAAGAACCCGAGCATATTATGGACTATAGGATTATAAAGCATCATTATAAACCCTTAACTCAGGTAATGGTACAGTAGACAGATAGGTCCCAAGAAGACACAACACAGTAATCCTTATTCAAATAACAAAGATGCTTTCCAAATGCCATCCTTGTGGATAAGGTTCTTGAAGGATAGGGGATTATTACAAAGAACTAAGAAGAAAGACGACAGAACAAATGACTACTAAGGGATAACTAAAAATGAAGTCATACGAAAATGAGACTAATATACTACATACTTATTTAAACGTTGCGTACTAATAATAATTAATACAGAGGGGCATCTGACACATTGTGTAATAGTAAAGGACTATTAAGTTATATGGTTGTAATAGAATGATATGGATTTCAGTGAATCAATCATATTGTCTTCGTAATATTTCTTCTATCCCCTTTCTCTTTCTGATCATCTTTTGCTAACTTCTCTTTATTCTTCCTTATCTCATTACTATTTGACATTAGTTAATGTAATATAATCTAATCTATATTCTATAAATTTAGTTAATAGATATTAAGTTATATTGTATATAGGAAAATGAAAGTCAAAGTTAGATACCTAATAATTTTTTTAAAGAAGTGTGAATACACAAAGGCTTTAAGGTTAAGGACTCAACAATCAGAGAAATAATTTAGGGTAAGTCTCACTTTGATCACCCATAACCCACTATAGAGATTATAGTAAGTTTGCAAGAATAAGTTTGAAGCTTGACATAATTAGAATGGGGAAGGAATGCCCAAGCCTTAAGAGAGTGATCTGTAGATCAACATATTGTTAATTTTACCAAAAAATATGATGAAAAGGCTTAGGCATTCATTATCTTCTCCTTTTAATGGGTTAAAGGAAACCCTTCATGCAATATCTTATCAGTCATAAATCATGAGGAACCTTTAAAAATATTTTGTTTTGTCACAAATGGAGAATAATCATTTACAAATTTTAATCAAGATCAAAAGCAATCCCTCATTATGTTTATCCCAAGTAAATTTTTTAATTGCTACAACATTATAATTATATACAACTTAAAACCCTCTTACTTGCTCACACCAATGAACTAAAACTCAATGCATATTATACTATACATGTAATCACTCAAATGGTCTTTTTAAGACCTCAAGGCTCTTAATAACTCTCTAATATGCTAAAGGTTCTTCCCATAACCCAAGTATCGTCTATTTCTAACCAACACTAATTCAAATAGTTGTAAGGGAGAATTTATCCTTTATGTATCTTTTTGGACCCATCATTGGCTAATAGATTGTAATCCTTCAACTAGCTAATGAACTTGCTCTGGTTGATCAACAATTCAACCAATATACAGTGTCTTGATAATGAACAATCTAACTTATGTGCAATGCCAAAAAAAATTATTCATATACTGGTTCATCCAAACCTAAATTTTGGGATAATGAGTTATAAAGTATCGAACCTTTTTATATTTTTCACTTTAGTATACAATTTTCCAAAGTTTTCAATTAAGTGTCCAAACTTGTAAAAGTTATCAAGTTAGTTGAAAAAGTCATCTTTGTTAACATTATGTTGATTTAGTTTATAGAGCATGTGAAAGATAAGGAGAAGTCTAATTTTTAAAGGTTTGGACTCTTAATTGAAAGTTTTAAAAGATTGGACACTGAAGTAAAAAAAACTAAAATAGCTTGTTACTTTTTAATTTGTTATCCCTTATTTTTTAAACCCTCCAAGTTCCTTCAAAGATTAAGAATTATTTTCTTTGTCAAAAAATTGATTCAAAATTATTTTAAAAATTTTCCAAAAAAAGTTTTAATGATTAAAAGGATTTTCTTTAGAACATTCTCAAATTTTCTCTTAATTATGACAAAGTATATGCAATATCCTTACACGAAAATAACCATATTATTATTATTATTATTATTATTATTATTATTATTATTATTATTATTATTATTATTATTATAAGCCTTTATTTATTAAAGCGACTAAGATAAATTAACAAAAAATTACAATTATTTGTTATATCTTAAGGTGCTTAGTTCTTCCTTGTTCTTGTTTCTTCACTTAAATTTTCTTGAAACTATCTTGAAATGAAAATGTGCCCGACTTTACTCATTTGCTGTATCCTTTGATTACTCAATTGATTCAATTAGGTCATTGCCCTTCATTGAAATTAATCTTTCATATATTAACTTACTAATATTATTAAAAAGTATTAGTAGTAACATGTTTTATTATTATCAAAATCATAATTAAGTTAGAACCTCACTTAATCTATCAACCTAGTTCAATAGAGACATTTAGGGCAATTCATCACTTCTAGGCATAAAAAGGAAGGAAGCAAGATGGAGAGAGTAAATAGGAGAGGAATGTCAAGCTTATGACCTTTGTAATATGACCAACCTCCAAATTTAGCCGCGGATGGAATGATCAACACGATAGTAGGTCAAGATCTAATGATGAGCATATCTCAAATTAAAGTCCTTCAGAGGTTAATCAAATGAAGTAAAAATTGTAAACCAACTAACAACTAAAAGGTAGAAGACGGAGCCCATATCATTTGAATTATAACACAAGCTTGCAAAACCTTAATACATGTAATATATAATTATAAATATATACATATAATATATAATTATATCACCTTAGTGGTTAGTCTAATTTATTCTTTAATCATAAGCGGAAGATCGATTTTCCCTTAAGAGAAGATATGATCCAATCTAAACTCGATCAAAGGGAAATACTTTGGATGAATTTATTGTGATTCAAGTCTTATTGCTTTAAAGGCCTCATGGAAGAGAAACACATTAGATCGGCCATTATCCACCAATATTTGCTTAACTTCAAATTTGTAATGTTCACTTAATGACCATAATGCCTTTATGGGGATTACACTGGCCTAACTCATCCCCTTCAGTGAATACTATTTTCCTTTATGTTCCTATGTTTCCCACATTTGCAGTGTTTGTCTACTTTTTAGGGATGTATTTGGGAGTTATATAGATAACTCAACCTCATTTAGGAGAATGTATCCTTATGCAATTTCTTGAACTTCTTCATAGGTATGGAATCTATCCATATAAGATTGATTTCTCTCAAGCCCTTTCTCGAAAGCAACTATAGCGATAGAGGTGCTGAGATTTGACCTTTTTTTTTTCTCTTCAAGGTTGAATCGTCATGTGAAATCCATAGGGGTCTCAGCATCACTTCCATATTATTTTAAATATTGTTACCAAACAATGAAGTCTAATTTATTTGCTGGAAAAATAAGCCTTGAATATGTATTTCAATTGTATAAAAATCGCTATTGAGCTTGTAAGAAGTGTTTGGTACTAGTATCTTATTGGCCTCGTCAAAGTGGAAGAAAAGTGGGCACTTTATCGCGTTTATCGCCCTGTGTAGATCCATCATCTTCCTAAACCATATAGTCTCTAAAGTATGTCATTAAAGTTTCCAGCAATATGTTTTTTGTGTGCTCTTAATTAAAACACGTGTGCTCTTAATCTTACAGAACACATCAGATGATATTAGTATGCGCTAGTGTGTTGCAAGTAGGGTAGGAAAATTTCTCTTATGCCGACCTTTCCCAACTTTGCTGGTCCACTATGGTAGACCTCATCTTGTACCAGTTTTGATTGCTATGTACTCTTAAGGTGATTTGCATCGATTAACTCATTGCGGGTGTGGGTCTGGACTGGAGGGTTACTATTAAGGTTAGTTGCCATTGAATGCTTTTGAGTGTTAATTGAAAGGCTCATATAATCAAAGTTGGGAGGTGGTTCTGCCAGTATATGAGGCAGTTTATTGGTTCCATATTTTGCTAAAAGCAAAAATGTGGCTCTGTGTTCAATGACTGTTGTTTCACAAGATCTAATCATAGTCCAACAATAGTTGCCAAATTCTGTACTCTTGGCGGGTCCGAAAAGAGCTTTAGGCTTAGGTTTAAACTTTGAACTCAAGTCGACAATGGGAAGACTATTGGGATTCATGATGTCTCGGCGTGGCATAGAAATTGATCCCTAATAAAATAGATAACATCATTAAAATGCCCTTCCAAAGTCAATAAAGGAAGTACAAAGATTGAGAAGGAAAATAATCTGCATAACACATTTTCTATCAAATTTGTAAACCACTACCTCCTTTTTTCCTAAATCTTAAAAAGCCAAAGGAGTTTCTCTAAAGCGAGGAGTATAAGCAGGCGTACTTGCATGAAAATTGATGCCTACTTTCATGCTCATATGACTAACAAACTTGTCACTTCGACGAAAACAGATAATCTAAAATCGTTAGAAAGGCTAGTCAAGTGGTTAATAAAGTTTGAACGAGTTTGATATGTGCTTCATACCCAATTCTACACCTAAATAAAAAAGATATAACTAAATTTTGGCTGAATGCATCACAATCACGCATAAGGGTGAAGGAAGAAAAAACACGTCAAATTTGAATCATTTATGTAGACAAATAATCAAGCCAAGAAGGAAGTAGCAAAGGTTTTTTTCCGTACAAATACCTTATAGGCCCTCTTTGATAAATGACTTTTCAGCCATCTTTTAGCGTTTTACACGGTATTAGTTGTTTAATTATTTGGTAAATGGCATTTCAGTCATTTTTTAGCGGTTTGGAAGTATTAGCTAATTATTTTGTTTAGTTATTAGCTAGTGGGTGACTTATTCAACCCAACCAACTGATTGTTAATATTTATAGTGTGCTCCCAAGTTCTTACACTTCATTGGTTGTGGACCGCCTACTAGATACTGTTGTACTGGACGTGGAAGATTGCGAATAACATTTGTTCGCAAATGAACATAAGTTGAATATTCTCCCACGACGGTCCCTACCACCCACTGCATGAAGATAAGTTTTAATCTCATCTACATCTTCAGGCTGCTAAGACTGTCATTGAATGCTTTCTTGTATATGGTCCTATCAGAAGGCAATGTTTATATTAGTAAGTGATAATTATTAAGCATTAATATTAAACCATAAATTTCACGTACATTTAATTCTCTACAACGATTTTTTGACGAATGTTACATCGTCATGCTTCCTAGTGTCAGTGTGCAAAAAGAGCTGACGAGGTGTAGGCCTTATGCCCATAGACTTTTCCTACATAAAAATAAAATGTTATTAGTGCAGTAGAATTTATAAAAATTTTAGCAAAGTTTCCTCTATTTTTATGATATCTGCCCCCTGTTGAACAAAGAAAATAACTCAAAAACACAGTTGTATATGGCACCAAACATTTATAACATTATCATTCTCAACAAGAAACACATATTTTCATTCCAAAATTCACATATCAAATTCAATTGAAATACAGTAAAGAAAAGAAATGATAATATAAATATAAAGTGTAGATATTTAAAAATCTCTCTGCATGTTTGTCTCTCCTATACTCTATAGATGATCGCGTCAAATTGAGAATCCCAAAAAAATTCTTTCTGAAACAAAAGGAAAAAAATTCGATAAATAATTATGATGTAATAATATTTATGTAATTAATGTATAAAACTGTTAATTAAAAAAGAAAGTAATAATTTTTATTGTACCTCAAACTCGTGATAGTAAAATTTCTTTATCACCTGAGAGATATTCTTCCATACATAACCCTCAAGATCAACCTTCTCTTTGAATTTCGATATCATGTTTCTTAAGCACGGTCCAAATGAAAAAAAAACCTAATATAAAAACAAATAAATTTATACAAAACTTAAAATTTAAACCTATAATTTAATTATAAGCATATAATGTTTCATGTATTTTCACTTACATATTATTGACTATTGTGATGTAAGTTCTTCCATCAGGTCCCTCAGCTCCAGGCTGGCGGCCATCTCTTTCATTCACATTGTTTACCCCTGATATCTTTATCGACATATGGGTAGTGAATGATATAGGGGTAATGGATGGTGTAGTAACAAGTACGAAAGGTGATGCCTCATCTATAAGTGTAGTAGCTGAAGGAGGAGGAGATGATTCAGCTCCAGCTACTACACTATGAGATGCTTTACCTGTACAGTAAGTACCTCCGAATCGTGGTCTGAATCTTGGTCGCATCATATCCTGTCTTCTCTTTGGTGGCATATTTGAACATGAAATTATAGAAGCTTTGGGTTGATTTGAAGGATAGAAAGAATGAGCTATTATCCAAGATTGAAACAGAGCGTTTGGCTAAAGGATAAATATGAAACTTAAACAGATTGGAGTGTTTGAGATTTAAGCATGTAGAGAAATAGTGTGTTTTGGATATATACAATAGTTTCTCATTCAGGGTTTTAAAAGCTATTTTAATTTTAAAAAATTGTTCTAAATAGGTGATTGCTTCTTCTATCCTCTCCCCCACCTCTACTAGAAGAGGGATGCAAATCTAAATGGTAGAGGTGCATATTCCGCCGCTCTTTCATGAAAATATATGGACATAATTTGTAAGGTCAACCAACCTAGGCTATTTATATTATATAATTCATATAATAAAGAGATTTTGGAACTCAAATCCAATTGTTTATCGTTCTCCTGTCTCATTTTCTGACAATGAAAGATGACAATGGTTGGTGGCATGGTGTCTTCACTAAGGGATGAGGCTACTGTTGGTGCAATGCCCATTTAAATGCATCATCATCTATTATGACGCTATGTATGATTATAGATGATCATATATAAAAAGTATACTCTTATTTTACAATGCATTTTACTATCAAACTCATAAAAAAGGATCTATATAGCTTAAATTATAAGCAATTTATCTAAGAATATGGTAGATAAACTTTGTTGCTTTTGTTATTACTGAAATTTTGAACATCCAAATCTAGAGCAACTTACACCTTCTTAGGTTACCTTACTTTTTTTTTCCAGCATTATAAATATTATTTTCATGACATACCAATATTTGAAACTTTTCTATTAGATTGGTTCCTAATCATTTTTAGGTTAAAAAAATAATCAAGCTTAAGTTCAAGTGACATAATTTCGGTTTGATTAAGCCTTATGCATCAAGCTAAGAATGGGCTAAAATAAAAAAGTTCAAGCTAAGCTTAGGCCATAGGCGATCTAGGCTTGACTCAATTCTAATAGCTTTTATAAGGCTAAATCTTGCCTATGGGTTGCTTTATTGGTAAAGAGAGGGGACATCTTTATGCTAATAATTGGAAGTTGCTAACTTGGTTAATAATATCAAATGACTTGTGTTACTTGTCAATATATGTTTTTATTCCCTATGCAAATTTTTATCCCAATCCACTTTGGCTTTGTTTTTGTTAACATTTTTGTAAATCAATTGATTATTCATTTATACATATATTTAGTTATTAGATTAGCATATATTTAGGGATCTAATGAGCATATATCAAGTGATTTAGAGTTCTTATGCATATTTGCTCTCACACATTCTATTTGTTCTCATTTTATTTCCTTTAAGAGCGAGGCATTGTCAATGCTAATTGTAGATGCCATTTTGTTTTACTTATAAGATATACCTAATTAAGATGTACACAATATATTTTCTTCAACCTTGTGATTGATCTTAGAGCAAATTATCTAAGTTACTAAATACGAAGACTTTTGAAAATACATACTTGTATTTCCAAGTGTCAAAATTGTTACCAACATAACTTAATTATACTTAATTTTATGTAATACAATATGTTAACAATTACATGTATAATCTTTTCATTACACAATAACTCAACACAATTAAGTTGTGTTCCAAGAGACATTTCATCAAAAAACTTATAGGCAACCCGAATTATCTCTAACTAATAACAAAACAACTGCATTTTTTCATTATTTACCAACAACAACACATTTAAACAACAAATAAACCAACAATTCAACTAAAAAATGCATAAACCAACAATTATAACAAAACCCATCCACCACCGACAGTATACATATAATCATCTAAGATACCTTTGTTTTTTTGACACAAAATAAACTCAATACACACGTTACTTGAAAATGACGCACGATGGACCAAAAATGAAGCAAAAATCGCAGGTGGAACAACAAAACCTAGAGAACCGACAGCGTAAGGTGGGAGAAGAGAGAAAAAACGCAGAGGAGAGGGAGGGGGGGAGGTAGTCGACGTTATAAAAGTTGAAGACAAAACTACGTCGTTTGGCTTAAATCCGCACGATGTCGTTTTATTTAATGATCATTTCGACACTTACCAACGGAATTATTTTCTGTTGGTATTTTACCGATGAAAAACTAATACTGTCAGTATTCAAATTACAAATTTCCCCCGCCAGTTGTTATCGTGTAATTTTATGACAGAACTTCATTTTCTGTCGCTATTATAGGTCGGACAACTGCGGGGATATTTTCCCTTCACTTTTACCAACGAAGTTTTAGTCCGTCAGTAAATCCGCCAAAATTATCGATATCATTTGGCTTAAAACCAAACAACTTCGTTTTATTTAATGATCATTTTGACACTTACTAACGGAACTTACCGACAGAATACTGATACCGTCGGTATTCAAGTTGCAAATTTTCCCTGCCAGTTGTTACTGCCTAATTTTGCAACAGAACTTCGTGTTCTGTCACTATTATATTTAGAAAAACTCATGGAGATATTTTCCCTCCAAGTTTACCGACGAATTTTTAGTCCGTCGGTAAATCCGCCAACATTACCAACAGAAATTGACTTTCCGTCGCTAATGTACAACGGAATATGATCCGCCGGTAATTTTCCACCAGTAATGTCTTATTTTCTTATAGTGATAAGAGCGTTTTTTATGATCAACTGATAAAACTTTGTTTGGTCGACGATTGTGCCCTTTATTCTTTTAATAGCAGTAGAGGCTTTTAATTGCTAAAAAGTAAAAAAAAAGCAAAGAAAAAGGAGTGTCACGAGTAACATGATACTTGCTATTTCTCAATAATTATAATTAAATGTAATTAATTAAAATATAATATAGTTAATTAATTAATTAATTATATTTAAATAAATATAATTATTTAATTAATTAAAATATATGGTTTTCTATTGATTTATGTTAATGATTTTGTTGTTGTTGTTGTTATTGTTGTTGTTGTTGTTGTTTTTTTTATATTATTATTATTATTATTATTATTATTATTATTATTATTATTATTATTATTATTATTATTATTATTATGTTGAATATAATTTATTGTAATTTCTAAATTATTTTATTTTATTTTCACTAGGACTCTTAATAGAATAAGTAATTATATAGAACTAATTTTCCTTGACCATGTCAATCTTTTAGCATATTGGGTTCATGAGAAACCAAGTTTGATAAATAAGAATGAGTTTGAAGAAAATCTTGGATGGGAAATTATTAACATGTCATTTGGTGCAATGAATTTGGATAATATAAGACTTCTTTTAATGGTGAGGATTTTGTACCAAATAAAAATTGGAGTCAATATGACTTGAGAGCTAATATTTGATTGAATGAAGTTCCAGGTTTTTCGTTTCTTCTCTTTTCTTTTAATTTCATTTGTATTTGATGCACATATTAAATTTTGCATATGCAATATCAATATAAAATTTTTAATTGTAATTGTTTTTGTTTCATGTTTTGCTTTTACTTGGTTGTATTCCTCGACACGAACTCTTGTTGTAATACTTATGGAGTCATAAACCTTTATTATTCTTACAATATGATATTTTGACGTAATTATTCTTTATTATATAAAGCAGATTAAAATTTTTAAATACTTTGCATTATTTTTAATTTTATACTTGTATGATAATTAAATTTTCTTTTTCTTATCACTATAAGAAAATTACAAATTATCGACGAAAAATTGTGGATGGTAAAAATATTGTAGTTAACTAGCGACAGAAAATCAATTTCTATCGGTAACGTTGTCGAAAAAATTGCATTTTACGATGGAAAAAATATCCATCGATAAAGGTGGAGGGAAATTATCCTGATAATTTTTCCGACAGAATATAATGACAGAAGAGCGATATCCTTCTGTAAATTAGGCAGGAATGCTTAGCGGCATAAATAAGCATTGGGGTATACAGACGGGATTAGATTCCGTCGGTGATTGACCGATGAAATTATGATTTTGTCGGTAAAATTAAAACCTAAACTTCGTCGTTAGCTTCGGCTTCAACGTTTTTAATTAAACAAAAATGACATCATTTGGTTTAATACCAAATGACGACATTTTTGTTAAACATTAAATCTACCAACAAACCCCACCCTTTTGTCCCTCCTCATTTTCTCCTCTCTCTTTTATTTGTTTTCTCCTCTGTCACTGTCACTGGTTCCCTGTTGCCATCGTCATCTGTGGTTCTCCATCATCCATCATGTATGCTTCGGTTTCCTTACTGTCTATCATTCTCTGCATCCATCTTCTTCCATCTCATGGCATCGTTGTCATCTTTGTTTCATCTTCGATTGAGGCAAGTGGTCCATCTTTGATTGCTTTTTATGATGTCGTTGGATTTTGTTTTTTACTGGGTTTTGTGTACTGCTTTGATTGTATAGGTTTTTGTTTCTAGTTTGATTGTATGGGAAATCATCAGTTTTGGTTTCTACTAGGTTGAGATACTAGTTTAATCTTTAGTTAATGTAAAAATCCTATACATTGATATTTTTGTAATGCATTATACTTTCTTTACTACCTAATGATGTTGACTTAGATAATTAGTCAACTACTTCTATATAGAATATATTTAAAAACTCATATAATCAATATATACTTTAGAGGTAACTCTATAGAGATAATATTGTCAAATCTTATTTTGATACTTAGATGTACCTTACCAATAAATTGTACTATATTGCTTTAGAATCATGTAATACTTCATAGTTCACAAATAAAGTTTCTGAAGTTTTTGCTTTAATTTGACATTTTGCTCATGACTGCTATCTCAAGGTCGTGAACAAGATAGTTCACTTTCTATCGCTTAAGTTACCTTGATAAATAGGTAATATTTTATCATTTTGCATCAAAACATACCTTAAACCAACTCAAGAAGCGTCAAAATATAGTAAAAAATACTCACATTTAAAAGGAAGGGATAAAATTGTCACAATAATACGTTTTTATTTCAACCTTTAAAGTTTTTCTTCATATTAATCACTCTAATTAAATTTGACATTTTTATGCTTAAACCTAGTTAATTATGCAATAATTATTGAAAATTTCTAAATAAATCTCTTGTAATACCTTATCTTTCCTAAGACACCTTTTATCTTTGTCATTATTAAGGTAAGATTAGGTCATTATTTGACTATCTCAATCTTCTTTAGATCAACAATGACCTCATTTTTAAATACACTATATGACTAAGAAAGTTAACTTAATCTAGCCAAAACTTACACATAAAAAACTTAGCATATAAATTACATTCTTTGAAGGTATAGAGAATTTTTTTAAGTGCTTAATATGTTCTTACTTTTAGAATATACCAATATATCATTAATTAAAATAATAAAAAATTTATCCAAAATAGCTTTAAAACTATATTTATAAGAAACATAAAGTTTGTAAGTGCATTAGTAAAATTAAAAGGTATTACTAAAAAATCGTAACATCTATACTAAGATCTAAAAGCAGTCTTAGGTGTGTCCTACTACCTAACTCTCAACTAGTGATATATGACCATACTTGAATGACGCTTGAAATGAACCTAGTATGATGCTTGACTAAGTGATTAAATATGTGATATGTTTAGGGTGACAATTGAGGTAATGAGTTAACAATGGAGTGTATCAAACATCCAAATCCAAAAATTTGGAGATGTTATAAGAATGAAAGTGATCTTATAATGGTTAATGTGATTCAAAGAAGATGAGTAATGTGTATTAAGTAATGGTGAATGAGAAATTAGATCTTATGAGATCTTGTAATGCTAGAAAAAGGATTGGAAAGCATGTATGTGATAGATATATGATTGATGATATTTAAATGACCAAGTTCTCAAAAATGTAAACCTAAGTTCGAATTAGACATATATGAATTTTGAAATATGAATGATTAAGAGTGTGATTCAAGAAACATACCCAGAATAGTCAAATTGAGCATGCATTATACATTACACATATACATATGTGTATAATTAACTCTTTATGTGATTGTGCAATTAGTAATGTGTGTACAATGTTTATTGCATGAAGTTGATACACAGGATTGAATGTCGGTGCCCAGATGTTTCCAGATCATGGAAGTAAATGCTAATCTAGAGTGTATTGGAGTAACCTAGATGGTCTCATATTGATTTATTGTTTTGTTTAAATTTTGTGTTGAATTATTATGTGATGTGAATGTATTGATTGTGGACATTGAATTTTCAGGTCGTTTGATGCATGAAAAACATATTGGAATTACTCATTGTATATGAATTTGACAAAAATAAGTGTACTGAACTTAATTGTTAAATGCTGGACCAAGTATTGATGAAAAACGTGAATGTGAATGTGAATGAGAAAATTGAGCACAAGTGATTGATTGAGTACACGATGCATTACATGAATGCATGATAAGATAAAGGCAGTTGTGATCGGAGTCGCCAATGAAAAAGAGCTTAAAGGTCAGAATGTGGTAAGAGCCTCTGGCTCACTATGTATAATGAGTTTGATATCCCCAACAGATACAGGATAGTTATTAATGAGCCCAATATCCACAATGGATACGGGATAGTAAAAAAGGAACTCACTCATAACAACGTAATAATTGAAAGTGAGTCTCATGAGCATTGCATATACATTTGATATGTATATTTAAATGATTGACATGTACTGTTTGAATTGTTTTAAATAAGAAATGTGAAATAAGTGAATAAAGTGATATATGATGCTATATGATGAATTAATGAAGTGTTGCGTGTTATGTGATTATATGAAGTGTTGCGTGTTATGTGATTATATGAATTGTTGTGTTATGTGATATGAGTGAGTCATCGATGATGGGTAGCTTACTGAGTTCACAATACTCACTAAAAATGCAACGTTAACTTTCAGGTACGAAAGAGGTGACTTAGTATGAAGATGATATAGAAGAAGCCTAGTACGATTTTTGGATAAAAGAAATGGCTCAAAAGTCAGTCAGCTGAGACTGAAGGATTTAGATGAAATTTTTGTATCATTCCTCTTTCATGTAGATTGTGTAAAAGAGTAGTAGGCTCTTATAGCTTTTGATGTTGTATATATATAGATCATGTAGAGTAATGCTATAATGTACCTTATGTTTTTATGAAATGGAATAAGGAATTGGGTTTTTAGATATTGTGTTATACGTGTTTTAATTTATGATGTCATGAGATAAGTAAAAGTGACTACTCTAGTGCATTGCTTCCTCGAGCATGTTCTCGAATGTTAGAAGGACATATGGGCATATGTCGGATAGGAGTGGGGTGCTGCAATGCAGCTCCTATAAGGTTTACCGGTGAAAATTTCCATGAGCCTAGGAGTAACAGCTAGAACTTACTTTCCCAATTCATATGGTGTAACAATGCCACATACCATAGTGCTTATTTAAAATGAAACCTTGAAAATCAACTTCATGTTAATTAATGCAAGCATAGTTATCTTGGTTTTTTTATTGTTGTTTTAGAATATTGTTTTAATGATTGATGGCTAGATGTATGAATTACATAAGTATTTACTGCATGTTGAATGAGTTTGTATAATTATGGATGATTTGAAATAATAAACCCCTAGGATGGTATACAGGCTAGAACCCGTGATGTAGCTCTTATAAAGTTTATCGGTGAAAAATTTCATAAGCCTAGAAGTTACAACGAGAACTTGCTTTCTCAATTTATATAGTGTAACATTGCCACTTACCATAATGCTTGTTTAAAATCAAACTTTGGAAATTAACTTATTGGTGATTAATGCAAATATAGTTATCTTAGTTTTGTATGTTGTTATTTTTGAATATTGTTATAATGATTGATGGCTAGATGTTGAATGAGTTTGAGTAATTATGGATGATTTGAGGCATAATAAACCCCTAGGATTGTATATAGGCTAGAAACCCAAGATGTAACTCTTATAAGACTTATTTATGAAAAATTCCACGAGGCTAGGAGTCATAGTGAGAACTTACTTTCTTAATTCATAGTTGTAAACTATGTTACATACCATAGTGCTTGGTTGCCATATTGTTTTGTTTGATTGATACTCATATATGTTCACTTTATATAATTGTGAACTCATATGGTAGGATAGGTTGGTTACAAATTGAAGGGGAAATGGTCATAGACTTGTAAAAACTTAGGGAATGTTCTGTGAAGTAAAGATTACACGTTCTGTAAACTTAGGGGGAATAAAGGATACTGACTATGAAATCACTTTTCTAAATAACAATTTTGCAGAAATGAGTAATGTTGATAGATCGTGGATGTATAGATGATTAACACTTGATGGTTTCATTAATCCTAAGTTTGTTGAGGGAGTTGAAGCTTTTATTCACTATGCATGTTCTCAACCTGCGTATATGGATGGTCGAAAGACCAGATGTCCATGTAAAAAGTTCGAATGTAATCATCTTCTTCCTATTGATGAAGTGAATCTTCATTTGTTAAGAAAAGGGTTTGTTCCAAATTATTGAGCCATTAATTTGTAGCACCTCAAAGGGTAATGAAGTAAACTCGTCAATAAATATAGATGGGTTTAAAGGGGGGACTAGATTTATAACAAACAATGTGGATGCCACTGAAAATACTTACACCCAAATGGTTTATGATGCAGTTGGTTATATCTTTTAGGAAAAATAGAAAATCTTGAAGAAGAACCAAACCCACATGCAAAAAAGTTTTTTGACTTGATAAAATCAAATGACCAAGTTATATATCGAATTTATATTGTTTTATTACTGGAAAATTCAATAAAATGTGAATTTTAGGTTAAAAGTATACCACCAAAGAAAAAAAGGATATGATGCAATCAAGTTTCAGGTTACAACGAATTGGAGAAGCTAATGCATTTATAGGTGAAGCATCAGATTCTGCAGATGCTACTGCACATCCAGATGAGGCATTGATCGAGTGTTTGATGTATCTAAGTTTTAATAAATATCCTAGAAAATCTGAAAGTGCACGGTTGATTCATGTAGTACCTAAGGTGTCGATCCTACGAGGAGGGATAATATAATCCTAAAATCTAAGGCCAAAATACATCGCAAAAATTCAAAATATAATGAAACTAAAATGAGAATTCAATTCAATCAATCAAATCAAATTAAGAATGAATCATGAAAATATTAATAATTCTATAATTGAAATACACACCTAAGAGTCAACCAAAGTGAATTACCAATTGAGAGAAAGGGAATTTTACTTATCATTAACGCTAACCTAATTGATTATTAATTATCCGGATTGTTAGTTCTAGACGATCTTAGGGTTGATTACTCTCCTTAAGTTATAACCATTAACCCTAAATTATAAACTCTAATAAGATTAGAGAAGTTACAATTTCTCGATTAATAACCTATCCAAAACCCTAATTATCTCTGAAGTTTTCTAATAAACTATCAGAAACATATGCAAGATCTCTGTTCGCATAATTTACCGATTTGATTTAATTCTTGTTCTATTAAATCACATAATTCTCGTTAGCCCAATTTAATTATTTTTCATTCGATTCACCCTCTCAGTTTATTATCGAATTATGCACATCCAGAATTAAACCACAACAAATCCAATAACACATAAACAATCAAATTGCATTAATTCAAAGTCAAAACTCCAAAGGTGAGTTTAGAACATCTCAACATTCAAAATCCTATCATCAAACTGTTATTCCCAATTCTACACAATAATAAAAATAGAAAATAAATAGGAAATACGATCTGAATGGATGATGGGAGGCAGCGATGTCAGGAAACTCCTTATCCGGGAAGTATGTCGAGTCAACTTCTTTTCCACTTCTCTCTTCCTTCTCTTTCTCAATCTCTTGATGAATTCTCTCTAAGGTTTCTTCAAGGTGGATGATGTCAAAAGCTCCATTTTGCCTCTTTGTCTTGTTCTTTAAATATCTTTTGTGTTCTAAATAGCCCTAGGGTTTTTTTAAGGTTCGAAAGGTCCAAAAAATGCCTCGAAACTTCATGTTTTTGAGTATCTACGCATCTGCCTGACACAAGCCATGATTATGGCCCTACAAGCCATATTTGTGGGCCATATCTTGGGATTTTGTCGCGATCGTAGCATTTGGGCCATGATTATAGGGCCATTATTTCGGCCCGAATATCTCCGAAACTTCTCTATTCTCCGATGTTGACCCTAAAACACTAACAAACACATCAAGGTACTGTAAAAAAATAACATTTAAGCTCAAAGACTTGTAATAACCCATAAAAACACTTAAACACAATAATTAACAAACTAACATAATTCTAACCTAAACACATACTAAACGATTGAATTAACAATTAAATACATATTAAACTAAGCCCTAAATTATAATGCAATTTACACTTATCAACGTCTCTACACTTAAACATTTGCTTGTCCTCAAGAAAACAAAACAACAAACACATAAAATCACAAAACTCACAATGCAATAATGAGACAATGACTTCAACTTCATGAAATAAATTTAACTTTAAACATAATCATTCAAGTTATCTCAAATCATTAGCATGCAAAATCCACATATAGGGGTTCTCGATTAAACATACTTATTAATCAAAACTCAAATGTCAAGTTAATCCCCTTTTTAATTGTACACACACATATATAATTCTTTGGTCATTCAAACTCTGTAACTATTCCTAAGTACGTGTTCATGAATAAGTCAAGCTATTTACAAGTTCGGTAGGTTTTATTAGAAAATACATTTTTTATTTTTATAAACATGGATCTAGTGTTTTTACTCGGAGGCAAACATTGGTGATGAATGTAGATCCGGCTACTTGACCAAGTCATTTTTTTATTAAGTTGCTTGGTTAAAACGTCATTATACCCTTTTGACACGAAGGCACACATTTGTGATGCATGTCAATCCGATTACTCAGCTACATCACGTTCTCAACTGGCTACTAGCTCTATTCATAACCCAAAGGCTAGCGGAATAGTTATTTATTTAAAATTAACCAACATCTTTTTATTTATTTATTACCTAACTTATTACTTAAGCTACTCATTTTCATGAAAAAATACTAGCAGAGCTACTTTAGTTGAAAGACCTAAAATTATGAATGAATTTGACAATTTAGAGGGTGACAAACTCACACTAAATCCTACTTAACTTGCTTATTTAGTCAAAGAACCCAATTCACTAATTTTAGGAGCTAATGACTCCTCACAACCTAATAGAATATGTTCAAAATTAAATCAATTTCAATCCATCTAAGCCATTGACACATTCACACAATTCAAAACATGCAACCTAACAAACTATCATAAAATATGCAAAATTCACATTCAAAGCAAAACATATAACTGTCCCCACAATTGAACAACACATTGTCCTCAATGTGAGAAGGAGCCAAATAAGCACACATTGCAAGAAGAAAAATAAATTAAAGTAAAAAAAAGAATAAATTAAAAACAAAATTTAAAAATAAAAGGGTTAGAAACAAAGCCTCAAAGTGATGGAGGCAGGGATGGTGTCAAAGGAGGTAGTTGGATGCCTTGAGCCTTGAAGTAACGATGGATACGATGTATATCCCGACTCTGACGCCATTCAATTTGAGCCATCTCCTTCATTCTTCAAGAGTTCTCTGCAAGTGTATCTGTAATTACCTTGGTGTTTTTATAGATTGTATCGAACACTTTCTTCCAGCCCAGTTCATTAGTATCTTCTTCCTCTTCAGACTCCTCACTAGTTGAGTCCTCTTCTACCTATTGAGGTGGTGCTATGTTTGAACTCACCTAGCTAGCCCTAATTTTCATATGAGTCTTTTGGCTGATATCCCAGAGTTCCATGTTATAGGACTTAAGGATTTCTACACACCATAGATGATGATGATTTTTAAAAGCTGGGAGGTGGACGGTTAAACCACTACTGTCCACGCCATAATACTCAGCAATGGTGGAAACCAAGTACCCCATACCCAAATTGTTGCTCATCTTACATAGAGTTGCAACAATAGTGTTCAGCACATATGTGGAGCTGCACACTGGGATTCTGTAATCTATACACCACAACGTGAAAAGTTCCTTTATTAAGCACTTGTTAGTTTATGATTAATCAAAAACTAATTGACACATGAATTTGTACAATAACAAGCTCTCATGGGTTCTTATGATGTTATTGTGGGCATTTTAGCGTCGAATTGCTATAGCCCAATAAGCTCATTCCAATATCAAGAACCATAAAAGTCATCGTGCTGATCGGTAATGAAAGACTTGAGAACCCACAAATATCGCACATGATTTCAATGTTCAACTTATAGTTTCATCCCCATAACCTAAACCACATTTCTTTAGGGTTACTAGGTTCATAATATAAGGAAGTGAAGAATTCTAGAGTGACCTCCTTGTAGACAGGATATTGGAAGTGTATGAACTTCGCCCACTGAATTCTTTCTTTTAAGTTCTCTACCTTATCCTGTAGTTCTAGCCTATCAAGTATATCAAAATCAAAATATTTCAAGACTACAAATTGTTTAGCATTGAGGGATTTGAAAAGAATATCTTCCTCCTCTGTGTAGATTGGGAAGAGTGTTCTGAAGTTTGCTGCCTTATTCTTCACCCTTGTCCTGTGACTTGGGTTTGTCCCGATGATTGATCACAGTTTATTGACTGTTTAATGCACGACATACCGGCTTCCAAGTAGGTAGAAGTTGGATGAGACTAAAAGTTTGGAATTTGGTTAAAGAGAAGTGAGAGTGTTTGGAGGTTCTAAATTTAGAGAGATAAAGTTAAAATGAAAGTGAGTGAAATAGTGAAGTAAGAAATGAATATATAGGTGAATGGAGGGTAAAAGGGTAAAAAATGAAACTAAAATTCACGTGTCCCTTTTTACCCTACCGTAGGCCACGATCGTGGCCTACAATATTTCCAGCAATTTCTGATTTTTTCTTCTTTCATCCTTTTACACTTCAAAAAATCACTTTTCAACTCTTCATAAGTCTTTCACCTCTCTTTTTCTTACTTCCTCGATCATCTAATATTTGTCGAAGTCCTATGCCTTCCTGATTTTAGTTGAAAACGAAATAACCTAACTACAGAATTCAAACTATTTAAAAATGAAAGGAAATAACATCAAATTAACAATCCATAAGTTGCCTCCCATACAGTGCTTCTGTTAACGTTGGTAGCTCGATGCTCTTCTTGTGCTCAAGGTGGTTCAAATGAATAGTGCAATGGTAACATAGTCATTGATCATACCATTTGCATGTGAGCTACCATATCTTGGGTTTCACCTTCCTTCGCCTTCTCCTCTGCAATCGTTTCTTTCTAAATGCATTCCCAGGGTCATTAATATCTTCCCATTATTCTTGAAGTTCAATTTTGTTGATGTTAACTGGAGGTAAAGGAGAACTATTATCTTTCTTTGACACAGTAAAGGTTATTTGGTTCTCTCCGACCCTCAGAGTTAGTTTACCCCCATCAACATCAATTATGGAGTGGGTAGTAGCTAGAAAAGGTTGTCCAAGGACCATAGGAGTTTTCACATCTTCTCTGATATCCAATATAAAGAAGTTCGTAGGGAAGGTAAAAATATCAATCTGTATTGGGACATTCTTAATAATCCCCTTCGACTGATGAACTGTTCTATCCACTGTCTTCACTATCATCTTTGTGGGTTCTAACTCTTCTAACCCCAAATTTTGACTAAAAGCATAGGGCATCATATTGATACTCTCTCCCAAATCTATGAATGCCCTGTTTATTTTGACTCTATTAATATTACAGGTAATGTAAAAATCCCTTGGGTCCTCTTTCTTCTGTGCTATATTAGGGTTTTCTTCTGCTATACGCTCTTAACCTTTTTATTGTTTGATTCCTTTAGCGTGAGCCTCATCTGTAGATGTTTCATTATGTCCTCAACCTTTTTTAATTAAACCTCCTTATAATTCCTCATCACTCTAGTTGAAATTAACTTTCGTTGAGCTAGAATAGGGTATGAAAATTCAGGTCGAGTTCCCTCAATTGGCTCAATTACAAGCTCAGTTGGAAGGAATTCCATAATTACATATCTTTCTCCCTTATCTCCATCTTCTTTCTAATGTTTGAGTTTCTTTTCCTGGGTCTGAGTAATGGCCATGATCTATTCCTTTGGGTTAGACTCAGTATTGGTTGGAATGGTTCCTGCATTTCGAGTGGAAATTGCCTCTGCTAGTTAACCTACTTAGACCTCTAGATTACGTATTTAAGAGAGGTGGTTCTTAGTGACTTGCTTGAATTTGCTTTCAAGCTTCCTATGTGCATCCTACATGCCTCCAATTTTATCCAAAACCCTATCTAACTTGGATTCCATTAAGCTCAGTTTGTCTTGTTAGAAGCCCTATTATCCTTGAGGTCTGAACTATCCTCCAACATTATTCATCCACGAGAAGTTAGGGTGATTCTTCCACCCATGGTTGTATGTGTTAGAGTAGGGATTGTTTCCTCCTCCTATTCCATATTGAGCTCCCATATAATTCACTTGCTCTGGATTTCTTTCCTTCATCAACAAATAGCCCAAAGTATTATAGTCCATCTGTCTATAGAGTTCACACTTAAGTTGTCCAGCTTTTACCGAAGTTACGGACGAAGCCTTCATATTGTTGAGCTATCGAATTAAGCTGTCAATTTTAGCTTGCATCTCTGTAATTTGATCAAAATCCACAATTACTTTTTTTTCTTAAAAATTAGTGGTTGTCTACTTCACTCATTCGTCCCTAGGCAGTTATTACTTGCCATCTCATCTATCCGTTCTTCTGCTTCATCTACCATCTTTCTCATTAGTGATCCTCCTGAAGCTGCGTGAATTATGCCTCTTGATAGGTGTGAAATGCATCGTATTTTAAGGGATAGTTTGATATGTTTTTAGCTATTTATTCGATTGTTTAGTATGTGTTTACGGTAGATTTGTGTTAATTTGTGATTTATTTGTGTTTTAAGTGTTTTATGAGTTAGTACAAGCTTTCGATCTTAAATATTATATTTTTGAGGGACCATGATGCGTTTGCTAGTGTCTCAGGGTCAATATTGATGAACATAAGAGTTTTGAAGATATTCGGGCCGAAATAAGAGCCCACAATTGTGGTATAATAGGCCACGATCGTGATAGAAGGCAGACGTACAACTACTCCCAAACTTCACGTTTTAAGGGATTTTTTGGACCTTTCGAACCTCGAAAAAACCCTAGTTCAACCCTTAACAAAAAAGAACATAAATAGAACAAGAAGAAGAGAACAGAGAAGCTTTTGCATTAGCCACTTTTGAGAGAAACCTTAGAGAGGATTGTTGAGAGATTGAGAAAGAGAAGAAGGAAGAGAGAAGTGGAGAATAAGATGACATCGACATATTTCCTAGATCAGGAGTTTCCCGATATCGCTGCCTCCCGTCTCCATTCAAGATCATATTTTCTATTATTTTCCATTTTTATTATTGTACAGAATTAGGAATAGTAGTTTGATGATAGGATTTGTGAATGTTGAGATGTTCTAAACTCACCTTTGGGTTTTTATCTTTAATTTAATGAAATTTGATTGTTTTTATGTTTATCGGATTTATTGTGATTGATTTTTGTGATTGCATAATTTAGTAATAAACTAAGAGGGCGAATCGAATGAAAATAATTAAATTAGGCTAACGAGAGTTAGGTGAATTAATAAGAATGAGAAATTAATCAAATCAGCAATTGTGAAGAGAGATCTCGCATAGGTTCCCGATAGTTTATTGGACAACTTCATATCTAATTAGGGTTTTAGATAGGTTGTTAATTGAGAAATTGAAATTTTCTATAATCTGATTAGGGTTTATAATTTGGGGTTAATGGATATAACTCGAAAGAGAGTAATCAATCATAGGATTATCTAAAACTAATAATCTAGCAAGTCATAATCGATTAGGTTAGCATTAAAGATAGGTAAAATTCCCCTTTCTCTTAATTGATAGTTCCTTTAGGTTAATTCTTGAGTGTGTTGCAATAGTTAAATTGTTAATATTTTCGTAATTGATTCTTAGATTGAATTGCGTAATTGAATTAAATTCTTGTTTTAGTTTCGTGACATTTGAATTTTTGCGATTTATTTTGGCCTTAGATTTTAGGAATAGATTATTCCTCCTTATGGGATCGACACCTTCGGTGCTACGTAAATGACCGGTGTTCTTGCAGATTATCAAGGTTAATTAATTAAAACTTACATAAATCGAGATAACCACCATCAAGTTTTTAGCGTCGTTGCCAAGGAGGCGATTAGTTTAGTTCTTTAGTCTAATTAGTTTAGTTCTTTATTCTAAGGATTTTTTTCACCATATTTTTTTAAATAATAAAAAATAGAGGAAGAAGTTTGGGGCATAAAGTAGAGACACAACAAGACATCTTAGAATGAGAAATGAGACATTTGACGAGCTAAATGCCAAAAAGAAATGGAAAGAACAATGATGGAAGATAGATATTATAGGGAGTAAGGAACTTTTGTAAATTATAATGAGGCACAATATGGTTAAGGAAGTAACAATCCTTATTAGAACATGTACACTCCGAGGTGGCAGAACCACCCTGATTTCTATTGATCCAATAATGTAGGGACTCATTTAGGACGTCAAGACCTATTAGGACTTTAACAAGATGAGTCCAGTTCGTGAGATTCTAAATTAGACAAGATTCTGGATAAGCTCACAGACATGGAAGAGGGCCAGAAGAGATTAGAAGAGCAAATCAAGCAAGTAATAGAAAATCATGCCTCGTCTATTTACAACCTAAAGATTCGAGTGAGACAGCTTTTCCGTGAATTTTGTAAGAGAAGTGTGGAAGACTCTCTAAGTAATATGGAAATACATCAAAGAGAGCAATATGAGGCTATTGCACTTAAGAATGGGAGAGAGCCAAAAGGACCAGTGGAAAACTAAACTGAACCCTACCTTATTAAAGACCAGGAGGCGAAGAAAGAGATTGAAGAAAAGAATGTCAACCCTCCATATTAATCCCTAGATCTTGGTATATCATGCTTCAACATCGAAAACATTGGGGTAGATGTCTATGAAGAGAACCTCACCATTCGGATTAGTGATGACCAAGTGACATTCAACATGAATGATCTATTAAAGAATCTAGAAGAGGGCGACTCATTCAAAATACTTGAATCTTTAAAGAGACGAGAGGACAAAGAACAGATTAGGCATGGCAATGGGCCAGGCCTATGGCGGGCTGCAGGTCGGCCCGTGGCCCCCTTGAGCTGGGATTGGCTGGCCTGCAGCCCGGCCCATCAACGGGCTGATCGGCCAGTGGTTGGCCCATGGCCTACTGGGACACGGGTCCGGCCCGGGCCCTATATAAATATATATTTTTTAATAAAAAAGTATACAAACAAAATAGGCGTAGGTCGACCGTGTTCTACCCGTCACCTGGCTAACCCAGGCCGGGCTGGGCCAAAATTGCTATCCCTAGAACAGATGACAATAGACATCAAGTTTGAAGAAGCTATGGAAGTCTCTGTTCAAGAAGCTAAAGAAGAAGAGGAGACGAGGGCGAATGATGAAGACCCAAGAAGAGAACAACTCACCCTCTTACTAGGCAAACTGCAAGATTGCATGGAAGATTCAAGGAGTTTTGTTATTCCCTATTTTGTTAATAGTTCACTTGAAAAAAGGACATTACTGAGCTTAATTGGTTTTCATAATTTTGTCAATATTGTCCTTATAATCATTTTGCAATTTATAGCTTACTTACAGGCTTCAAAACTAATGTTGAACGAAAAGGGTGGAAGCAAGCCACTCATAATTGATCCTGACTGAGCTTCCAAGTATTCAAGGTTAAGCTAATGCCCTAAATTAGCACGTTTAGTAGTTAGATTTAAATTGTTGTGTAGTTAGGTTTGTTTTAATTTCTAAAATAAGTTTTGCACTATTTGGAATGGTTTGGATTGCTAATTCTCGTACTCTTTCTGAATCAATTATAAGATAGGGAATTCAGCTCAGCATCACATGCGTTTGGTCTCCACCTCTGACACATCACTGCCTTCATTACCATTAACGGTTTCATGTTCTAACCCTTTTCTTTTCATTTTTGTTAGCTTTTTTTTATTTTTTGTATATTGTGTTTTATTTCCCATGGTTTGTTTGTGTACCCTTCTCACATTGAGGACAATGTGTTGTTCAAGTGTAGGGAGGGTTGTGTGTGTGTTTTTACCTTGAGTGTGAATTTTGCATATTGTATGATAGTTTGTTTAGGTTGCATGATGTGAATTGTGTGAATGCGTCAATGGCTAGGACTTAACGGGATAGATTTAGCCTTCAGCATAATCTTTTAGGTTATGAAGGTTTGTTAGCTTGTAAAATTAATGACCTAAGTTACTTAAGGCTAAATATGTTGGTTAATTAAGATACGATGTTAGTCCATTCACCCTAGGAATTTTCCATACTCATTTATAATTTTCGGCCAATTAAATAAGTGGCATTACTAATACATTTTTATGAGAATGATTAGCTAAAGCAATGAGGTAGGCAAAATTTTATGTTTAAAAAAGAAAAAAAAAGGGTTTTATAATTTCAACTAAAATAATTATTCCGTTAGCCTTCGAGTTATGAATAGAGCTAGTAGTCAGTTGAGAATGTGATGTATCTAAGTAACTGAATCAATACGCATTATAAATGTTTGCCTTCATGTAAAAAGGCTATAATGACATTCCAACCAAACAACTTAATAAAAACATAACTTAGTTAAGTAACCGGATTGATATTCATCACAAATGTTTCCCTCCATGTAAAAAGACTAGGTTTATGTCCTTAAAGAAAAATTAATAAAAAGAATGTTTTCAAATAAGAAAAACCTACCAAACTTGTTAGTAGCTTGATTTTTCATAAAAACCTACTGAGGAATAGCTACACTTCTATTTTGACTGAATGATCATTAATATGTGCATGCAAGTGATAGGGGTGAATAAACTCAACATTAAAATTTTGATCAGTTTGTATATTGAGTCCAGGGTGCTTAAATGCAGCTTCTCTTGTTAATAATTTGGAACAATTTGAATGATTGTGTTTAGAGTTAAATTATTTCGTGAAGTTGAAGTCATTGCCTCATTTGTTGCATTGTGTGTTTTGTGTTGTTTGTTATTTTGACACATCAAGGTACCTCAAAAACATAATATTTAAGCTCAAAAGCTTGTACTAACCTATAAAACACTTAAAACACAAATATATCATAAAATAACATAATTATACCTTAAACACATATTAAACAATCGAATAAATTGCTAAACACATATCGAACGATACCCTAAAATATGATGCATTTCACACCTTCTCCCTCTTTCCTTTTGTGTACTCCTCTGTCTCTTTCTTATCTTCTCTCTTCCTTTCCTCATTGCCATATTACCTACTTTTTACATATCTATCTCTCCAGAACCTTGACTCTATACTCATTACTCTATTTCCTTCCGAACCTGAACAGTAGCAGTATCGATTCTTAGAAGTATAGAATCTCGAGACCCTTAGAGCTCTATACTTTTTGCGAATAATGGATCCTAGTAGCAAGAGAGGCGAGAGGTTTGTATATCTATTTCAACTTGCTCACCGGCAAGGTCCACAGAAAGTTGGGAAGGAGTACGCCTGGTTCACCAGGTTTTACCACTGCAGGGCCCAATCATAGTCGAAAAAAGAGTTTGATTCTGGCTCAGAAGGAATGCTAGTCATATGCTTAACATATGCAAGTCGAACGTTGTTTTCGAGGAGCTGGGTAGAAGGACAAGTAAATGTTTAAGTGTGGGGATGTTGATAGGTGTGAAATGCATCGTATTTTAGGGTATCATTTGATATGTGTTTAGTAATTTATTCGATTGTTTAGTAAGTGTTTAAGGTAGAATTGTGTTAGTTTGTGATTTATTTATGTTTTCAGTGTTTTATAGATTAATACAAGCTTTTGAGCTTAAATATTATGTTTTTTAGGTACCATGATGAGTTTGCTAGTGTTTTAGGGTCAATAACGATGAACGAAAGAGTTTTGGAAGACATTCGGGTCTAAACAATGGCCCACGATTGTGGCATAACAGGCCACGATCATGACAAAAGGCTTAGATGGAGGCCACGAGGCCTGTCTCTGGCAAACATGCAGCCACTCCTAAACTTCACATTTCGAGGAATTTTTTGGACCTTTCGGACCCCAAAAGATCCTAGTTCAACCCTAAACACAAAAGAACATAAGTAGAACAAGAAGAAGAGAAAGGAGAAGCTTTTGTATCAACCACTTTTGAGAAACCCTAGAGAGGATTGTTGAGAGATTGAGAAAGAGAAGAAGGAAGAGAGAAATGGAGAAGAAGCCGACCTCGATGTACTTCCCAGATTAGGAGTTTTCATACGTCGCTGTCTCCCCGTCTCCGTTTAAGATCATATTTCCTATTATTTTCCATTTTTATTATTGTATAGAATTAGGAATAGCAGCTTGATGATAGGATTTGTGAATGTTGAGATGTTTTAAACTCACATTTGAGTTTTTATCTTTGATTTAATGAAATCTAATTGTTTTCATATTTATTGGATTTATTATGATTAATTTCTATGATTGCATAATTTTGTAATAAACTGAGAGGATGAATCGAATGAAAAATAATTAAATTGGGCTAACGAGAGTTAGGTGATCTAATAAGAACAAGAAATTAATCAAATCGGTAATTGTGTGAAGAGAGATCTCGCATAGGTTCCTAATAGTTTATTGGACGACTTCAAATCTAATTATGGTTTTAGATAGGTTGTTAATTGAGAAATTGCAATTTTCTATTATCTGATTAGCATTTATAATTCAAGGTTAATGGTTATAACTCGAGAGAGAGTAATCAACCCTGGGATCGTCTAGAATCAATAATCTGGTAAGTCATAATCGATTAGGTTAGCATTAAAGATAGGTAAAATTCCCCTTTCTCTCAATTGATAGTTTGTAACACCCTATTACCCTAGGGTACGCACCGGGACGCCCGTAGGTCATTCCGACACATATCCTACGATAAGGGAGCGCTACGTGCAC
>JAOQMS010048249.1:0-31443 GCA_027563885.1 Erythroxylum longipes | reverse complement strand
GTATGCATGTACAATAATTACATGTGCAAAAATTCACTATTTACTATGCATGTGCATATATGAATGCATGCATATGTTACTATACATTTATATACTCCTAAACATGGCAATTTACCAATATACCCTTCCTATTGGTGAGGGGATGTTACACATGACCATAATTACCTTACAAAACAGAGTAGTTCCCACACAACATACATACCTATCCACATTAACACATACAAGCACACACAAAAAACATACCCACACATAAGAGACAGCATAAAAATCTAGAAACATTATATAACATATAATATTTAATAGATTCAGGTTTCTCCTAAGACACTTCATTATGTTGTGGAGTTATACATGGAATTCATTATGAAAGAATCTTATTCTCTTTTAAGCAATCAATAAATCAATAGTCTTAGGCTATGTTTAGTTGGACGTAAGGTTTTTAATAGAATGGAATAAAATATAATGGTTTATAATGGAATGGAATGTAAATGGATGTGATATTAAAAAATTATTGTTTGGGAGGGATAGAAGGATTCATAATGTAATGTAGTGAAATGTTGTTTGGAAGATAGATTGAATGGAATGGAATGTATGTATAATAATAATGAATGACTATTATACCCTTGATAGAACAAAACATATATTAATAGATCAAAACACATATTGTCTGCTGCCTGTTATTAGGGTTAAGGGTATAATTAGTATTATAAAAAATTATTGAGGGTATATTAGATAGTACATATTTATTATTTTACAATCCATCCTAAACCCACCAAATCGAAGGTAACTCATTTTTACTGTTTAGGATAGAATAGGATGTAATTTAAAACCCTCCCCTTCCATCTTATTCTATTTCATTCTATTATAAACCCTTCTCTCAAACGATGGAATAATATTACATTCCATCTCATTTCATTACTAACCTCCCTACCAAACATAGCCTTAGGAAAGCTCTAATAACTTATTAACATTTTTTGCAGGTATATGCCTTATTTTGGTCATCTTTTCTAACAAACAAGATTGATACGATTTATATGTTTCGTAATTAAAATATTCAAGTATCCTTCTATACATAACTTTTTTTAAATTCTAAATTTGCTAATATGTCCTAATGTACAATTTCATAAATAAGATAAATTTTGATTACTTAATTTTCTTTAACCTTTTAAGATCTAATTCATTCAGGCCATTTATAAGTAATCCAAATCTATAATAAATATCATAAGAGCCAAACAATCTTTTCCCTTTTTTCTATTTTAAGACTTTAATTTTAACTAAATCAATTTTCTTAATTAAGTTGAGATTAAATTGGTTTTAATTCCCATTAAATCTAGAAAAATATTTTCTAATTATTAAAAAAACTTTCAAAAATGTTAAATTTTATTAGAAATATCTGTGAAATTTAATTTAGTTTTTCAACACTTGAATTATTAAATTAAATTAGTTATCAAATCAATAATTAAAATCAAACACAGTTTTCAAAATTATTTTTCTAAATTAGGTTATGTTAGATATAGTTAGTATAATGAGATTATATTAATTATATTCAGACCTAAAAATTTTAAGATTTTAATCCCTAATTTAAATATTAAGAACATATTGACAATATTATTATTTTCTTGCATTATATAAGTATAGAACCAAATTCTGTTTATTGTAAGACCAATTGAGTAACTCAAGGCCCCTTTATTTTGAAAACATTTTATTTTAAATTAATATGTCATAATTAATTAAATTTGTATGATAGGGATGGGTAACTCATGATTAAATGAAACTAGATTCAATGTTGGTAATAACATATAAGATATGTTTTGACAAGATTTTCATTTAACAGTCATATGATATGTGATTAATAAGGAAGTTATCCACCTTATTAAATTAAGGGAGGTTCCAATTGATGTTTTGATGATGACAAAACATAATTACTACTAATGTGTTTACTATTTTAATGAAAAGCAATATTAGAATAAAATGAAATCATAAACTCAAGAAGATAGTGTATGAATTTGATAAAGAGAAGTTGAAGTTTGTAATCGATGCAATGAAGATCAAAACAAGAACAAAACAAGATAAAGGTTCATCAAGGTCATTTCAAATTTTGTACTATTATTTGGAAGATCACTTTGTTAATTTGATGATCCACAATGCATAGTCATTTCATCTTACTTCATTGCTTGAGTTTTTACATTCATCAAGAGTCAATGAAGCTTTAAATTTTAATATAAAAGCCTCTTAATCTTTCAAATAATCTTTTGGAAACATTTGAGAAGTGTTTTAATCATATTTGGATTAATCAAATTGGTTTTGAGCATTTGAAGTTGTTAAGCTCATTTTTTTAGGTGATTAGTCAACTTATATGGATTACTAGTTAGGAGTAAGGCCGATAATACAGGACCTCCTAGGCCCTACATCCTAGTGAGATTTATACTGGATATTGTTTTTGTTGTTGTTGTTGTTGTTTAGTCAACTTATAAGGGTTAGTGAACGATCAATATAAGATAAAGTTGTTAAATCTAATGCACTGTAAGTTTGTAGTAGTTGATGTATTGGTTGACCAATATGTCATATTGGTTAACTAATATCTATATTGGTTGACCAATTTCCAACGACTAGTAAATCTAGTGTTGTAAATGCATACTGGTCTAGAGTATTATATATAGTTGTTGTAACAACTAGTTTTTGACTGTCACAACTATTTTGAATCCTAAAATACTATAGTTAGGTTTTTTCTCATTATTTTTATCATTAAGAAGGTTTTGAGTATTATATATACACATTTTAAAGAGTTTTTAAATTATTTAAACATTCTTTTATCATTTGTGTGAATGAGTCATTTTGGAGTTATAAAGTGATAAAGTGGGGTATTTTAAGTTATAATATTTCGTTATGGCAATATATTATTGTCTTTGAGAGTGATACAAGTGACATTAGGGTTCCTCTTTACCTTGTAAAAAGATTGTAAAAATTATAGTGGAATTTCAAAAAGAGTCTTGAGAGTGGACGTAGGCAAGAGTTATTTACCGAACCACTATAAATTAGTTGCATTCTTTTTTCCCTATCCTCTACAAATTATTGAATTGTTTGATTAATTCATATTAAACAATTTTTAAACAATTTCTTCATCTTTATTCATATTAGTTGTTGTTATTTGAGTATATTGGTTAGAACAAAATTCTTGGATTTTATAAACACCTAATTAAACCCTCTCTTAGGTTTCCGTTAAGGACTAATATGTGGTATTAGACTAGGTCTATTAATCTTACATTTCTAACTAAATACTATAAAAAGATGGTAATGGCATATTTAGTAGCATCATCATTATCATTAAACTAAGAGGGACAAAGCATTAGTAAACTACCTTTCTTTGATTATAATGATTACATTCATTGGAAAACTAGGATGTGATTATTCTTAATGGCCGAAAGTGTAAACATATGGGAAATAGTTTCAAATGGTCTCTTTATTCCTAGAAATATTGTAGATAACAAAAAGGTACCTAAATTAAAGGAAGAATGGAAACCTCAAGATAAGAGATTAGTTTCATTGAATAATAGGGTCATACACATCTTCTATTGTGCATTAGCTAGAAATGAATTCAATAAAGTCTCTTTACGTAAAGTGGCTTATAAAATTTGAAATACTTTAAAAATTACTCATGAAGGTACAAATCAAGTTAAAGAAAGAAAAGTTAGTATGCCAACTTACTAATATTGATTATTCCAAATTAAATATGATGAAAGCATTTCTAGCATGTATACTCGATTTATTGATATTGTCAATGCTCTTAACGATTAATATGTGGTAATTTTGCTATTTTTAGCATTCAAATCCTCCATTATCTTATCTTAATGTATGTAAATTTAATATTTTACAAGAAAATGATTGAACCTTAATTTTGGCTTGAAAGTTTGAAATAAATGAGCAATTCAAAAAGATTTAGGCTAATAAAACACTTTATTTTACAAATTTAGATCAAATTATAAGAATCAAAATGAAATATAGAAGAATATTTTTACATGATCTTAGGCGTGGGGATACTTAGTGCAAACTGCAATTCCTAAACTTTGACTTTGTAAGAGAAAAACATATTAAAAGCAGTTTAAACCCTTATCTTGGCCAGATCTGGGTGAAAATTAACGAAGTATGATCTGGGGGATCCAAAGAATCATAACCTTAAGATTTCCACATGGGTTTCAATGGCTATAAATAAAGGCAAGATCAAGGAGCAAATAATTCATAATCCAGCTACATATTCTAGCTTCTCAAGGTCTTCTTTTTCCTCCTTTCTAATAGATATTAGAGCAAGTTTCTTTAGATGTTAGTCATTGGAATGGCCCTTGTTGGTTGTCTTTCATTCTTGGTTGAAAGAAGTGGAAGCCCTTTTAGAGCTTTAAAGATTGGGAGGCTTATTGTAAAGTATTTCATTTATTCATATATTAGATTGCTTTTTTATTTTTAATTAATTTCTAATGCAATTGGTTTATTGATTAAAATGATCATTTACTAGATTAAAGTTTGAATACACAAAAGTTCAATTCTTTTAATCTTTAATAGCGACTATGCATTTTAATTTGTTGTGTAGAAATTATTACTCTTAGGAAAAGCATTCAACTAGATTAAATGAAAATATGGATTTTGCGTTATCTTATTTTGATGTTCTTTCTTTTCTTAAAGATATTATTTAATTAAATTTTAGATTATATGTAAGGTTGTTAAGTAATAATGGTTAATTGAATTACATGTTTTTGATTAACTAATCATAAGGAAAGATAAATATTTAGTATCACGTTGAATATATGATTGATGAAATAATTATTTTGTGTTAATAATCAATCGTAGTTCTAAGGGCAGAAGCAACCATAACCTAAGGTTCATTTTATTAAAAATTCCTTATCACAAAATTTCATAACCCCCCTCTATTGATCATTTTCTTTTGTAACGATTGGTGAACACTACTTCCTTATATTACATTTATTTGATTGCAAGAATTTAAGAATTAATTTAGGTATATAAGGTCTCTATGTGTGAAATGGATCATGACATTTGGCAAACTTTAGAAATTATTTACGAAGGTAAATATTAAGTTAAGGAAAGCAAAGTTAGCATACTAACTTACCAATATGAACTATTCCAAATGAAACGTGATGAAAGAGTTTTTAGTATGTATACTAGATTTATTGATATTTTCAATGCTCTCAACAGTTTTGGAAAAACCTATAAAAAATTTTATACCGTGAGGAATTTACTTAGGTTAATACCGAAAACATTAGAAGCTAAAGTGACAACCATATAAGAAGCTAAAGATATAATAACTTTGCCATTAAAGGAGCTTATTAGATCTCTTCTTACATATGAAATGAGGCTCCAAGTGATGCAAAAAGAAACTATGCTTTCAAAGAAAAAGAATTTAGCATTTAAAGCTTCAAAGGAAAGAATCAAATGAAGAAGAAGAGATATCTACTAGTGAAAGCAAAGACGAAGACATTGACTTACTTACTAGAAAATTCAAGTTGTTCTTGACAAATAAGTTCCTCAAAATAAAGGACTTTAAGGAAGGCAAAATTGATTTAAAACATAAATCCTCTAAGATTACTTGCTTTGAATGTAGAAAACTTGACCATATAAAGTCACAGTGTCCTCAACTCAAAGACAATGAGAAGTATGAGAGAAGCCATAAGAATGAGAATAGGGATAAGAAGAAAGAATTTGAAGCATGAACTTATGATGACATAAGAGAACCTGAAAGGGAGAATTCAAAAGAAGCGATAGCTTATATGTGTTTTACTGATATGGATGATGATAAGGTAACATCCAAACCTAACTTATATGATAGTGATATTGATTTGACTTCTGATGAATTAGTTGAAAGTTTATAAATCATGAGTAAGAAAAGAAAGAAATTGTCTTCCAAACTCAAGGAAGTTCAAAAAGAGTTGGATGCATGCATAAGGGAGAATGAAAACATGAAAAGTGAACTGCATAGTATCAAAGCATTCAAAAATGTGATTATTGATGACAATCATTACTTAGATACATTAAGGTATGAGAATGAAATATTGAAAAAGGAGGTAGATTCCCTCAATGACTCTTTGTCCAAGTTTACCACAAGAAGTAAAAGACTAGAAAAAATGCTAGAAGCTCAAAATAATTCTAGTTATAAGTATCAAATAGGATATAACTATAGAAGTCAAGGTAATTCAAAAACCGCATTTGTTAAAGGAAAATATTTGCATAGTGAAAAACCATTCCCTAATGTGACAAATGAGTATAGTGTTAGGTTCCGATCATGCATCTCATAGATAATATATATCAAATATATGCAATAAAAATAAAACAGAACCTCAAAAACTAGATTTACTCGTGTATATAGATATAGAAAAACAAAAACATTAAATTTAAGATGTTTACATACCTTTGTGACGATCTCTTTCGTTCTTTAATCTTATCCGAGTTGGGTTATCATAAACCACAACAATCAATGTAGACCATCTCTAATGAAAGTCCACACGAAGATAGAAGGATGAACCCTCATTAGGAGATGGCTAGAATTCTTTCTTTGTGCTAGAAAAGGCAAGAACTCTTGAGAGAGTTAAAGAGAAAAAGTGTGTGTGTAAGAAAAAGAACCTTTCTTTTTCTTCTTTTGTGTCTTACACAAGATGCACGAAAATCATCTCAATTTTCTGCACCATTTGGCCTTCTATAACCCCATCACTAATGGAAAGTTATAGGAGTTAATGGTCATGAATAACATGCATTAATGGAAGTTATAGAAAGTTAATGACCATGAATAGCATGCATTAATGGAAGCCAACAACGCTTGTTTCTAATCCATTCATGCAACGTCTTCTACCACGATCACATCACGATACAATCCCGAAACACTCTATGATATCTTGAATTACCATTCAAGACCATTTTACGCATCCTTTCAATGTTTCCATGCAATTTTTCCTTTCACCATTTATACCCTACTTGGTTCAGAGTATGGTCAAAGTGTCAACTACCACTAGACTGACTACATCACATCTAGTCCAAGTGATATTAGATCTTGTCTTGAGGATCTCATTACTCTATGTATCATTGAAGACTCTCTTCATGAAACCTATCTGCTCTGGCCAAAAACTCCCGAGTAATAACCCTGACTAGAGGCTATGGGTATCGTCTCCTTCTATCAGGAGTGGTGAATCCTTTATTGACTACTCAATTACTTTCGAATACCTCAAGCTGTACCCAATCACCACCCTATAAGTAACCCCTGAAAGGCACCGATGAATGGAGCTAAAACATAGGATCAGTATCTGAGATATCCTTGAGCACCTCAAGTCAAAGGATACTTGCACCATTGCTATGATGAGACTATCATTGACACTGAAATAGAATATCCATATGGTTATCTCATAGTAGGTCAATCCAATGTACTTACTACCCTTAGTAAGAATCCATATGTTAACTCTAAACAACTCATGTCTACAGCTTATGAGATATACTGCTTGATCTAATCAAGGAGTATAACATGCGCTAGTCTATCTAAATTAATGATATCCCATCTCATTAATCCTATGACTAGGGAAAGTTTAGTTACTAACATAATTACACATGATAAGAATCTCATTATCATGATATCACGATTTCTTCCATGCTATGTTTTGTATCAAGGACTTCTTTAAATCAATTTAAGATCAACATCAAATCCATAAACGTATGAACATCGAAATAATGAAAAATGCCTTTATTAGTCATAAAATTATTTGTACAATAAGTGCTAAAGATGATTGCCTTTAGAGAACTTCTCTAACAAATTCCCACTTGCATAAAGTCAATCGCCTTGATATCTAACACCATAGGCATGTACATGTGACACAAAACTATTTTGGGAAATATGCTTAGTCAACTGATCAACTATATTTTGATCGTTGGGAACTCTCTCTATCTTGACATCATTTCTACAAATGATCACTCTAATCAAATAGTAGCACCTGAGTATATGTTTGGACTTTTGATGAGACGTCAGTTCCTTCGCCTGCGCTATAGTCCAGTTGTTGTCACAATACAATTGCACTGGGTCAGCGATGCTTAGAACCCACACCAAGTTCCACGATGAACTTGATCCAAATCACTTCCTTTATCGCTTCTAAAGTTGCAATTTACTCCACCTCTGTCATCGAATCAACAGTCGTCTCTTGTTGGGAACTTTTCCAACTGGTTGCACCACCATTCAGTGTGAATACATATCCAGACTAGGATCTGGAGTCATCCCTATCGGATTGGAAGTTGGCATCAGTATACCTACTTACCACAAGATCACCTTCTCCATATACCAAGAATACATCTTTAGTTCTTCAAGTACTTAAGGATATTCTTGATAGCCACCCAATAACCCTCACCAGAGTCTGACTGATATCTACTCGTAACACTTAGAGCATACGATACATTGGGTTTAGTACATAACATAGAGTACATGATTAATCCTATAGTTGAAGCATAAGGAATCAAACTCATGCGAGTCCTCTCATCTTGTTTCTTTGGACACATAGATTTAAAGAGTGTAATCCTATGTAACATGGGAAGATAACCTCTCTTAGATTACTCTATGCTAAAACTCTTTAGCATCTTGTCTATGTATGTAGACTAAGAAAGACCAAGCAACCTCTTAGATCTATCTCGATAGATCCTTATCCACAAAATATAAGTTGCTTCTCCAAGGTCTTTTATAAAGAAGTTCTTAGTTAAATAAATTTTTACAGATTACAAAGCTGAGACATCATTTCCTATTAGCAATATGTCATCTACATACAGTACAAGGAACACGATTGCACTCCCACTAACCTTCTTATACACACATGGCTCATCCGAATTTTGTAAGAAACTAAACTCTTTGATTGTCTCATCAAATCAGGTATTCCAACTCCTAAGTGCTTGCTTCAATCCATGTGAAGCTTGCATACCTTTTCTTCATTCATGGATACGAAACCATCAGGTTGTTTCATATACACATCCTCAGTTAGGCTTCCATTAAGGAAAGTAATCTTCACATCCATTTGTCATATCTCATAATCGTAATGAGCAGTAATGGCTAGGAGTATCCTAATGGATTTATGCATAGCTACTAGGCTAAACATTTTTTCATAGTCAACAGCTTGCCTTTCACGATAACTTTAGCTACAATCCTAGCTTTATGTGTAACTACATTACCCCCCATGTCAATTTTCTTCTTGAAACCCATTTTCACCCTATGAGTTTTATCCCTTCGGATGGGTCAACCTAATTACATACTTGATTTTCATACATGGAATCCATTTCGAATTTCATAGCTTAAAGTCATTTGTCAGATTCTGAACTCTTTAGAACCTCTTCATAGGTAATAGGCTCATCATCTTCTATGAGCAATACATCGTTAAGTTCACTTATGAGAAATTCGTATCTCTCAGGAATATGACGTATCCTACCTGACCTACGAACTTCTTGTGTGTGCTATAAGGTTGAACTATTGTTTCATCTTTATAAACAATAGTCTCAGGTCTAGGTAGTTGATCTATGTCTGTTTGAGCATCTTGAACTTCCACAAGTTCAATTTTGGTCCCACTGTCTTCTCTTAAAAGAAACTATTTCTTTAAAAAGACAACATGTTTTGAAACAAACACCTTTTGTTCCAAAACATGGTAAAACTGATATCCTATAGTTTCCTTAGGATATCCTACAAACAGACACTTGTCAGATTTAGCTTCAAACTTATCTGAATGAATTTGCTTTACATAAGCAGGGCAACCCTAAACTTTCATATGAGAAAGATAGGGTTTATTGATAGTCAATATCTTATATGGAGTAACATTAACTGACTTGGATAAGACTCTATTTAATACACAAACAAAAGTTTCAAGTGCATACCCCTAAAAGGATTTTGGTAAATTTGCTAAACCCATCATAGACCTCACCATGTCTAACAAGGTTCAGTTTCTCCTCTCAGCCACACCATTATGTTGTGGTGTGTAAGATGGAGTCCACTGGGACAATATTCCATTATCCCTAAGATAATCCAAAAACTATTGGCTTAACTATTCACCACCTCGATCTGATCAAAGTGATTTAATACTTCTCCCAAGTTGTTACTCAACTTCATTTATGAATTCTTCAAACCTTTCAAAGGCTTCAGACTTGTATCTCATAAGATACACATACCCATATCAAGAAAGTTCATCGATAAAGGTAATGAAGTATACGAAACCACCTTTGGCATGTATGGACATCGAACCACATACATCAGTATGTATTAGGTCTAAAAGTCCACTAGTTCGTTCAACCTTTCCCTTAAAGGGTAACTTAGTCATCTTGCCTAATAAGCAAGATTGGCATGTGTCATATGATTCATGATCAAATGACCCCAAACTACCACACTTGTGTAGTTTAGACATGCGTCTCTCACTTATATGGCCAAGGTGACAATGCCATAAGTAAGATGATTTCACATTATCTTGTTTCATTCTTTTGTTATTATTGATATTTAGAACTGGATTAGACATATCCAATATGTACATACCATTGCACAATGTACCCAAAACGTATAACATTCCATTCAAATAAATTGAATAACCATTGTTATAGAAATTTAAATGGAATCTAGCTTTATTAAGACTCAAAACAGACATTACATTTTTAGTCAAAAATAGGTATATAAAAATAATTGTCCAATTCTAGTACAAGCCCACTAGGGAACGTCAATACATATGTGCCTACAGCTAATGCAGCAACTCTTGCTCCATTGCCCACTCACAGGTGTAACTCTCCCTTGTTGAGTTGTCTATTATTCCTAAGTCCCTTCATGTCAGTACAAATATGTGAGCCACAATCGGTATCTAATACTCATATGTTGTTATCAGAAATAGTATGAATATCAATAACATTAATACCTGAAGTAGATGGGGCATCAGATGCCTTCTTCTGCTTCAAAGACTCTAGATAGGCCTTGCAGTTTCTCTTCCAGTGGCCATCCTTGCCATAGTGGAAGCAAGTTCCTTTCGATGCTATCTTCTTTGCTTTCTTAAAACCTCCCTTAGGCCCTGTGGACTTCTTCTTCTTTTGGCTCTTTTTCTTTGAACCAGAAGAGTCCACTAGCATCACAACCTTGTCCTTACAGATAGATGGCTCAACTGCCTTGAGCATGTTGACCAGCTTGGGAATTGTGCTGGATATATTTTTCATCTGATAATTAAGCACAAATTGTAAGTAACTATTGATTAAACCATCAAAATTAAGTCAATACTTAATCCATGATCTAAAAGAAAACCCAAAGAGGCCAACCGCTCAATGTAGCCATTCATCTTCAGTACGCTAGAGATGTCCCCTCAACCATTTGGAGCAGAAGAGCAATCGCAAAGTCTCGAACCTTTCAGACCTTGCTTGCTCATCAAAGAGCTCCCTAAGATGATAGGCTATGGTATGAGCATCCATAGCCTCGTGTTACTTTTGCAGCTCCGGTAACATAGTGGCTAGCATAATACAACTAGCCATCTCGCTATCATCGAGATGCTTCCTATATGCCCTCCGATCATCATCAAAAGCATCAGTAGTAGGGGATCGGGCAGTGGTTCTTCCAAGACATAACTAAGCTTCTCAAACTTGAGAATTATTCTCAAGTTTTTGATCCATTCAAGGAAGTTTGATCCAGTCAACTTGTTAGCTTCCATCAATGATCTTAGATTCACACTAGTACTCATGGTGTTGACTCGGGCAATAGCAACCTATCGTAAAATAGAGAAAAATTAGAATGTACTTAAATGCATGTGTCTAAGGACTTTAATAACACACATTATGGCTCCCACTATTTTTACAAATTCATAACCCTCAATATAAATCTAAGAGAACTCGTAGAGAAATTCTCCTAATAGGTTGATATCCAATATCCCTAAAAATGACCTTAGGTTTGCCCAACAAGCCACCTTAGTTCAATCGGTAGGTATCGATCATACCAATTGCATCTCCAATGCAATTATCGAATCTAATGCTATCGACTGTCGATGTGTGCACACTCATTGGGCTATGAAATCTTGACACGTGTATATCTAATGTACACTACCCAACTTCGCCTCTGTCCAAGTTGATCTTGGGTTTACCCAACAAACCAACGCTTCTAGTAAAACCGACCCATTAATCTGGAAATCCTATTTCCATGGTTCGAACATATCCGTGTAAAGCAGGCTTAGGTTTGCCCACCAGCCCTAACTAGAAAAGGACTCTGGTTCTCGTCATAATAAAAGAAGGCGTTAATTTTAATATTCTAAGTGAGGGGTTTGACTAAGGTCTCATCTAACTTAAATAGTCTTATATGTATGTATATATATATATATATATAGCATGATATGGACAACCCAATCAAATTGGGGCTGAGCCTATAACCATCCATCATGCAAGCCCACACATTGTCCTAACCATACATTCTCTAATGCATACAAGTAAACACATCATTTTGGTTATGATATCTTATGGATCCTAACATGGAAACCTAATCCAACACTTGGATCTAAGCCCAATCCAACACTTAGATTTACTATCTTCCTTTTACTAACTTGGCTAAAATTACTATTGTATGGTATTTCAATTGGAATTAATATTAATTTAATTAACATGAATTCCTAATTCCATAAATTAATCCACAATTAATTTACCTTAAAATAATTATTTGATGTCTAAAATTAAACAACTTCAATTTTGTCATAAATGCCAATTTTTCTAATCTTACTAAAAAATCTATTGCTCTACTAAAATTAATTCAAAATTAATTTCTATAATTTTTCAAAATTTCCAGAACATCAAGTCATCATTTCAAACATCTCTAGTTCATTTCATGAAGATCAAAATAATTTAGGAATCACCTAAAAATTATCATGATCACTGAAACACTGATAAGACACCCAAAATGACAAATATGACTTCTAAAATTTTCTGGAACTCAATTTTCGAGCAAAATCATTTAGGAATGCATAAAACATCAAATTACCACATTCTTATCACATAAAAATATTTTTAAAGTTCTAGAACAGAAATATAAACATACAAAAACATCAAACAAAATAGGTCCTACAATTTTTGGAAAACTATCCAAATCTAGAAAATTGTTTGATAAAATTATTAAAACATTTTAAATAATTCTACAAAAATTAAAGAGGCATAAAAATATCTCAAATATATTCACATAATTTTTCCATAATCAAATTCCACGAAAATCATGCGTAACCTCATCAGTTTATCCAATAGACATCACATGCCCAGTAGAAAGACAAATTTCATACATGTTCTTGTAAAGTCAAAATTATTTTAATCACATTAAAAATATTTTCAATCACACTGAATCATTCACCTACATCTTATTAACAAATTGGTGAAAGAAAATCCTGAAAAACATTTTTCTATAATTAATTTTGATCAAAACATTACAGGACCCTAAGCTATCACCATCATGAAAACAATTTTCACATGTCATGTATTCTACATCTAACAAGGCACAAGATGGCTCTGATGCCACTGTTAGTATCATGAATCTCATACATAGAATATATCAAATATACGTAGTGAAAATAAAACAGAACCTCAAAAACTAGATCTACTCATGCACATAGATATAGAAAAACAAAAACATGAAATATAAGATGTTTACATACCTTTCTGACGATCTCCTTCATTCTTTAATCTTCTCCATGTTGGGTTACCGTAACCACAATGATCAATGTAGACCGTCTCTAATGAAAGTTCACACAAAGATAGAAGGAAGAAACCTAACTAGGAGATGGCTAGAATTCTTTCTTTGTGCAAGCAAAGATAAGAACTTTTGAGAGTGTTAGAGAGAAAAAGTTTTTGTGTAAGAAAAAGAACCTTTCTTTTTCTTGTTTTGTTTCATACACAAGAAGCACGAAAGTTATCTCAATTTTCTACACCATTTGGCCTTCCATAACCCCCATCACTAATGGAAAGTTATGGGAAGTTAATGGTCATGAATAGCACGCATTAATGGAAGTTATGCATTAATGGAAGCCAACAACACTTGTTTCTAATCCATTCCATGCAACTTTTTCAACCATGATCACATCGCGATACAATCCTGAAATAGTCTCTCATATCTTGAATTACCATTCAAAACCATTTTACTCATCCTTCAGATCTCCTATATGTGTGATCCATTAGATTCTCAATTATGTTGGTAACTTGAATTAACACTTAATTTAAGTAAGTCAAGAGCGGTATCTAGCAATACATCATGACCCCCAATTGACTAGAAAGTCTGTGGTTTGACTACGAATCCTTCCATATGCAATGTTGCCATACAATTTGTCCTTTCACCATTTGTACCCCATTTTGTTTAGAGTATGGTTAAAGTGTCAACTCGTAGTAGATTAACTACATCGTATTTAGTCCAAGTGATATTAGATGTTATCCTGAGGATCTCATTACTCTATATATCATTGAAAACTCTCTTCATGACAAATATTTGGTCTGACCAGAGACTCCCAAGTAATGACCCCAACATGAGGTCGTGTGTATCATCTCCTTCTATCAAGGGTGGTGAATCCTTAATTGGCTACTCAATTACCTCCGAATACCTCAAGCTGTACCTAATCACCACCCTATGAGTAACCCCTGAAAGGCACTGATGAATGGATTCAAAACACAGGATCAGTATCCGAGATATCCTTGAGCACCTCAAGTCAAAGGATACTTGCACCATTGCTATGATGAGACTATCATTGACACTAGAATATAATATCTATATGATTGTCTCATAGTAGGTCAATCCAATGAAATTACTACCCTTAGTAAGTATCCACATGTTAACTTCAAACAACTCATGTCTACAACTTATAAGATCTACTGCTTAATCTAATTAAGGATTATAACATGTGTTAGTCTATCAGGATTAATGATATCCCATCTCATTAATCCTATGACTAGGGAAAGTTTAGATACTAACATAATTACATAGGATAGGAATCTCATTATCATGATCTCATCATGATTTACTCCATGTTACGTTTTGTATCAAGGACTTCATAAAATCAATTTAAGATCAACATCAAATCCATAAACGTATGAACATCGAAATAATGAAAAATGCCTTTATTAATCATAAAATTATTTGTACAATAAGTGCTAAAGGTGATTGCCTTTAGAGCATTTCTCTAACATGTAAAGCATCCATATCTAAGTATATGCATGCACATTTCACATCCACTAGGACTAATCCTAAAAGAAAACATCATGCTTTTATATATGACTTGAAAACTAAGTATAAAGCTCAATACTATCAAGGGAAGAATAGGTATAATTTCTTTGATAAATTTTAAACTAACCCATACCCTTTCAGGCCTCAAAGAAGCATTCATCAAGCTTTCATTCATAGTAGGCATCATATATTTAACATAGGAATTTTCACTACCCAAAGAGAACATTCAATAACCTTAATGTCTAAAGGAAGATTCTATATTATGCATACACACAAAAAGGTCCAAAAAATGCATATATGTATCATCATCACTCGTAATATGGTAAGTCATTTTTATGGTAAGAACATAGGCTAAATGCCTGATTTTGGGCTAAAAGTTATTGGGTTTGATCAAGTTAGGGCATTATAATCCACTCAATTAAGGCCTAAACGTTATCGATTCTACTCAATAGTAGGCTATTTTGGACGAAATGAGGCGGTGTAATACACACGCCGTTAGTAAGATGTCTTAGGTGGAATTTTCGTGACCTATTTTCCAACACATTCCTTATTTCCAATATTACGTTGGTCTTACCGCAACTCAGAACTTTTACCAAGAGGAAATTCCAACTAGACCATCATGGTCAAGGATCTACTTTCTGCCTCTGCCATAGCAATGTCCTCACCATCTTCTGTTCCTTATCTCAACAGTCTTAGGCATTTGTAGTTTTTACATTATAATCAAAATAATTTATAATAGAAACTAGAAAAGGACAACATAATATACTAACACAAATTATTCCCTTCATATTATATATAAAGTCGGTAATATCAAATAAGTAATTAGCACAGTGGACCAATTTGTGTCTGTTTGTTGTGAACTAAACGAATAGGGTATATGGTTGATGCTTGATGCTTAATGCTTAATGCTTAATGCTTAATTCTTGCAAGTTTGTCTTTTACTTTATTTCATGTGATGTGTGGTTATTACATCAGTCAACTTGCCTTCCACTCCTAACTACGAACAAAAAAAAGAATATTGTCATTTAATATGTTACCATAAATCAATTCCTTACTATATTAGGAAATCGAATGAGAAATATGACTTGATATATTACAAAATATTACCATTATAAAAGCCTAGAGATCTATTTCTTTACAATTAGATGGTGATGAACAAAGATTGCAGTTGAATGTTATGATCTTCTTAGGATGCATCTGTATTGACACTATATTTATGTATTAACAGCTATGAATTGTATGTAACAAGTTAGGTTAGTATATGTATGCTAAAGCTACCTAAACTATTTTCCTCTATATCCATATTAGCTCTTCATGTTTTTCTTTTATTTTATGGACAGAAATGGCATTTTAGTTACGTACTCATGCCATATACTGTAATGCGTCTACAACCACATCAATTGAAATGTCGTAACACCTGCAGCTAATGGTAAATATTTCTCAACTTATGTTGCACATCTTTATATATGTATATATAACTATAGCTTAGTAGTTATGGTAAAGAATGCATTTCTTACAAATTAATAGTGGTGGAACATAAGATAATATGATTTTTGAATTATCAGGATGTGTGGGGATGAAGAAGAATAGGAAGTCCTTTTTAAGGTATTGGCATGCAATTGACAACGATCTTCTCGTCAAAAATTAGCTTTTGAAACTTCAATCTTTTCACCACGTTGTGCATGAACACTAATATTTCCAGTCTAGCATATTCCTTTCCAGGATAAATTTTAGGTCCTCTACCAAACGGGACATACATGTATGGTGCTGGACCATTTCCTTCAAATCGAGTTGGATCAAACTTTTCTGGTTCAGGGAAGTACTTTGAACTTCTGTGTGATGAACTTGCACTCCAATACAACTACATGCATACGAGATACCACATGTAAATTGATCTATTCTTCTACTTCACGAGATGCCGAAATTATACTTAAATTCTATGCCCTTGATAGAATCAGACTCGAAAACTTCCTTATTCACACTATTCAAAATAATATGAACTCTTTCTTCTAGGATCATGTATACTCTTTCAAGACATCTCCAGCATGATCACTGGTAGCGAAATGGTGTTCATAGTTTGGGAAGAACTTAACCTCTTCCACAACCTTAATCACTTTTTCACTTAGTGCATATGCTTGTTGTTCTTTCGGATTCTGTAAAAGCTCTTAAATGATATCAGTATGAATGGTTTCATATGCAATAACAAGACAAGTAAAACATAAGTTGCTCAAATTGAGAGATTAGGTATGCAGGAGACTGACGCTCTTAGTGTGGATCACATCAAATGGTTTACTAGTTGAGTTTTCAGCTTCAAATTGCATCAAATGGTTTCCTATTTGAGTTTTGAGCTTCAAATTGTTTCTAGACTACAGATTGGTCCAGATAACCAGTAGCTGTCAACTTTGAGAGGTGAAAGTATAAGTTTCTAGTTTGATGTTTTGGGAAAGACGTGTTGGGGAGAGAAGAGGTGAAAATGTGAAGTTCATACCCTCTTTTGGCAATAACAAAATGAAGGGTCAAAGCATGCCGCTCTAGTCCACTAGTTAAAGATCGATGACGTCATTTATTAACGAAAACTACAATTTTAAGGAGCTTTTTTGGGGGTTTTGAAGAAAACAAGAGTTGATTCCAGGCAGATGGAAAAGAAAGGAGATTAATAAGATGAGGATGGTTTTAATTCTGAAATGTCATTTGGTTTATGGAATAGCAAGGACTAGAGCAGCGACACCAGAAGAGGAACGAAACAAAGGAGAATGCAGATAAGATGGGAACAATGAAGCAGAAGCAGCGGAAACTGAAAACAACAACTTGATCCCTAACCATCCAAATAATGAATTCAAGACCATATCCTACCTCTTTTCCATAGACAAAAACATTAATGAAGTTGTTGGTTAATCTATTCCACTTGCATGTAATATTAAATATGAAAAGAAGTTTGAGTTGATAATATGAATCACAAAGACCTAAAAATATTTGTATGAAAACAAAATATATACACATGGCCGGCAACCTAACATTCATGTGGCTGAAACAAAAATGACACAAACTCCAAGCAAGCAAATCCTAACATTAATTATTTCCCTCAATCATATCTCTTCGCCTAATCAATTCTTTTTAAAAAAAGATTGCAATTCTTATATTATATTGAACAAAATGAAGTCAAAGTAGGAGGAGAGTTGCTAATTACTCGTGGTTTGATAAGCCATTATTGTATAATAAAATACTAAAGTCTAATAAGGTTCTTTTTACTGGTATATAACTTATCTTCAGTTATAAAGATAGTGTAATCTTATACAACTCTGCATCTTCTTCTACTACAACGTACGTACCCTTTGGTGATGTTTTCTCTTTTTCTTTTCCCATCCCTTAAAGGAAAAGAAGGTCACTGTATATCTACCAACAAAGTTAGAAATATAAATTTGAAGCATTTCTTGTTTTTTCTGTGTTGAAACCAATATATATATAACCAGGAAGCAATTTCTGCTTCTAACAACCAACGATGGTTTCATTTGCTTCTGTTAATTCTTTCTAGAGATGTACGATGTACATGTGTATTACCTAATAATGTTATATAAGTAATTGAAGTATTAATATTAGTGCAAACGAGCAAAAGGATCTTTTTCCTTTCTTGATTCTTCTCTTCTTCTTCTTTCATGTCTCTTCACTCTTCTTCTCTTTCCTCTAATCCATAACTTACATGCATGATGGTATACTTTAATGAATATTAGGGTTCTAAACTTTGTAGGCTATATATACATAATACTAAGCTAAGATTATGGAGGAAAATCGATCGATAATAAAATGTGTAAGCTGAAGATACCAGAGGGAGATCCATGGCTAACAATAACGAATAATCACATAGGAAGACAACATTGGGAGTTTAATACTGATGTGGGAACTCCTAAAGAACACACTTAAATGGAAAGCGTCTGTTAAGAATTCAAGAAAAATCATTTTAAAATCAATTAAAGTTTTGATCTCCTAATGAGGATGCAAGTGAGTATTAAATTCATCAATAAAGATAAAAAATTTTAAAATTTTGTGAATCAAATTGATCGATAATACCTGAAAATTCTGATGTTGGCGATTTCATTAAATTGTAAAGTCTTGTAATATTGGTTATGCTAATGACTACATCATCTACCTATCCTTTTGTAAACTTAAATTTCAAATGTAACAAAAATAACAAAAGATATTGTTGCAATTTGATTATACTTCATTAAACGAAACTGTTGACTTATGTAGATGAGGAAGGAGAACCCGTTTCCTCCAATACCTCTAGCCATGAAAATGAAGAATGAGTTGGAGAAGATAAAAGAAGAAGCAATGGCAGTGACATTGAAAAGGGGTATTGGTTTCTTATCTTCCATTCAGGCTCATGATGGGCACCGGCATGCCGAATCTACTGGTCACTTGTTTTGGATCCAACCCTTAGTAATTAATTAACTTACTAAACCTACGTATTCAAGTAAATTAATTTATTATTATCTCCTTTTCGGTATATAATAATTAATAAAAACTATCCATCATTACAATAAATTCAAATGCTCAATGATAATCTCTTTTCTTCATGTTCATATAGGTTATGGCACTATACGTGAGTGGGGGGCTTAACACTGTATTTCCTTCCGAACACCAGAAGGAACTCATACGATATTTGTACAATCATCAAGTATGGTATAGTATGCTTTATATATATGTATAAAGATTGGATATTCTCAAGTATCATTAGTTTGGTGATGTTTATTATTAGTTAAAATTCATTTTAATTAACTTGGAATGATCCTCAAATAACGAAGATGGTGGGTGGGGGTTTTGCATAAAGGGTCTGAGCACAATATTTGGTTCAACGTTTAACTACATATGCCTAAGATTGCCAGGATAAGAAATAGAAGATGGTGAAGACATGGCTATGGGTAGAAGCAAAAAGTGGATCCTTGACCACGATGGTCTAATTGGAATACCCTCTTGGTGAAACTTCTGGGTTGCGGTAAGACCAACGTAACATTGGAATTAAGGAAGATGTCAGAAAATAGGTCACAAAAACACCACGTAAGACATCTCACTTAGACTTAACGGTGTGTGTAATTACACTATCAAATTTTTGTCCAAAATAGCCTATAAGTGAGCAGATTCTATAACATTTGGACTTTAATTGAGCAGATTAAAATGTTTGGCCCTAAATTGATCAAATCCAACAACTTTTAGCCCCACATTGGGCATTTAGCGAAGAACATATATATTAATAGATTTTGTTTTCTTAAACAAAAAATGTCAAGCAAACTTTTGAAAGTGTGGATTAAAAAGAAGAAGGAACCTAACAACCAAAGAAGCAAGTTTATTTAGGTCCCTAAACACATTAATTACCTTTATTAGTAAAGCTATTAGAAAAGAAGGAGCAAAAGGCATGTAGTAGACAGAGTAATTTTTTAATTGAGTATTATTAAGGACTTTAGCGTCCAATGATTTCTATTGTCTCGAACCATGACCTTAGGTTTACATAGAGACTTTGGCCCAACTTACAGAAAATCTTAGGTTCACGCGTGAAGTTTAGCACTGCCTTTTACTCCCAGACAGGACTATCTAGACACTTGAGGATATGCTTAATTCCTGTGTCATATAGTTTAGGGGGTGTTGGGACACGCAACTACTACTAATAAAGTTAGTGTATAATAATAGTCATCAGGTTAGCATTGTAACACCCTAGACCACCCCGCTCATAGATATTGTCCGCTTTGGGCCTTGGCCCAGCCAAGCTCTCACGGTTTTGCTCTTCAGGCACACTCGCTCAGTAAAACGCTTCTTTGAGGGAGAGGTATCTATAGCCTTATAAGGCCTACTTCGTTCCCCTCTCCAATAGATATAGGAATCTAACATTCCACCCCTTTAGAGGCCCAGTGTCCTCGCCGATCCACAGGCCTGGATCCACCCCCTGGAGGCCTAGCTTCTTTGCTGGCCCACAAGCCTAGATCCACTCCCTTGGAGGCCTAGCGTCCTTGCTGGCATATCGACCCGGGTACTGGCTCTGATACCTTTGTAACAGTTCGAACCACCTGCTCACAGATATTGTCGACTTTAGGCCTTGGCTCAGCCAAGCCCTCACGGTTTTGCTCCTCCCACACATTCTTTCAGAAAAACGCATCTATGAGGGAGAGGTATCCATAGCCTTATAAGGCCTACTTCGTTCCCCTCTTTAATCACTATGGGAATCTAACATTCCAACCCCTTTGGAGGCCCAGCTTCTTTACTGGCCTACAGGCCTGGATCACCCCCCTTAGAGGCCTAGCGTCCTTGCTGGCATGCCGATCCGGGTACTGGCTCTGATACCAATTTAATTGTCACGACCCGGAACCACATCGGGCACATGACAACCGCCGCATACCCAAGCTAAAGATACTCACGGTACCCTTAACTCGACTATGCAAGGCTAACTGAATATGAATCTCAACGATAATACAAAATGTTCATACATAAAGTCATTTACAAACCACAAGATAGATAAGAGTTAATTTACAAAATTATAAAGCATATCAATATAATCATGAGCCACTACACAACAAAGTACAAAACAAATACTACCTACGTATGGTAATATCCTGAAAATGTGAAAAGATAGCACAATCCTCTCAGAACTTTAAACTCACCAAATTAACCTGCATGGTTGGGAAGCAGGGGGTGAGTACACTATTTACTTAGTGAGCAGGAAAAAACATATTTCATGAATAGAATTCGATACATACCAAGACGGTATAGATAACCCCATAAGGTGAACATACAACACATAGAAACACATAGGCCTAGTCTATGACTCAACATATATTGGTTAGGAACCATATAGGCTTAGCCTATTAATTCACTCATCTGGTGAACATAGGTTCCAGTTCCAATACATAAAAGCATAAAAACATCACATTTATAAATCAATTCTCGTCAAAAAAACAAATATCAAGGTAAGCCAAAACAATCATATATGACACCACTAGTCGGCCAAACTAGCGCGTATAACCACCGATCCTCAGTATTGGCTCAACTTCATCCATGGTGAGTCCGAACTACAGCTGACAAGAGCGTCATGACCCTAGGTGATGACCTCGTCGGTGTCCAAACCCTAGGTGTGGAATCACCTGCAAGTCCCCGTAGAAAGGTGTCGATATGGGGACTTGACTTTTATGTACCAGCGTTAAGGGTACGGGGGTTAATAAATCAGTTGTGCCCAGCACACGATTGGCCAATCGTTACCTCACCAATCACAAAACAAATCATATTCAAATTTTAAGTATAAAATCAAGTAAGGCATCAGTCCAACCGATGAAATGATGGCTCTAAGCCAAAAAGGAAACATATACACGGCAAATATGACTTGATCATGCATATGTAAATTTTAAAACATTATTTCATGCAATAGACGTCATCTTTTGCACTCCAAGCGGAAAATGTTATTCAAAACAATATTGTTTCTTAAATACATAGGCATATTAGCATCCATTTGAAGTTCAATTTTACCCTACATTTCCTATGTTCAAAATTCACATATGGTTCATTCAACATGTCTTAGGATGTTTCAATTCTATTTGAGAAATATGATTTCCCCAACTCACCTCAAAAGAAGGTGTACACTCTCTTAATTTCAATAGTCCTCGGTACGAGCTCCTTGATTCACAGCTCCCGAGCCTTTATACATAAAAAGACATACGATGAAATTACTACTTAAATATAAATTTCATAATTATATATTATTACATAAGTGTATAAAACACAATATCACTCCCTTTAAGCTATAGAATTCGACCATTAAATGCCTCACATCATTACTTCCTTACTAGTCACATTAGCTTTTCTTTTGCATTTCCTAAGGCATTTAATGCCTTTAATTCAATACCTACTCATTTCAAAGCATAATTAAGCACATCTTTATCCAAGCATATTAAGTCATTTCTTGACAACCTAAGCATCAATCCAAGTTCACTCTAAGTAAACATGAGAATGTTTTCCAATGCTTACCATTATAAGGCCTTAAATCCTAAGCCAAGTGCACCTAAGCAATTTATCAAACACTTAAAGTGCATAACTTTCAAGTCACATTTTCAAGAATTTATCATAATAATCCATGCCCCTATTACGTCATATAGTAACACTTCCACTTAATAACATATTTCACCACTCCATTCAAACCAACTCCCTTCATTTAAGCTAGATTTATTAATTACACAACTCATTACATTAATTTTCTTCTTCTTCTTCATTTTGGCCCAACCTTAACCAACATACATCTTCTTCATTCTTCATCATCAATTCACATTATACATGCACAATTAACACCATAGAATTCATTTAAATTATCAATTCCAAAAGTTATTCAAAAATTCACAAACTTTCACCAAAAGGGGCATTTTCAGTTTTGACTTAAAGAACCCTCTCTATGACACATTTCATTCACCTAAACCATGATTCATGCATATTCAAGCATGGAGAACAACCCATCTTAACACCAAACTTAAAATCATAATGTAGAGAAAGATGAAATAAAATTTACCTAAACTTTCCTTTAGTGATATCTTCAAATCCTTTGAGAATTTCTCAAATATAATGATAGATTTGACTTCCTTGACCCAAATTACCTTAGAAAAAAAATGGTGAAAGATAGGTGATGGTCGAATGCTTCATCTGCACCTCCTCTCTTCTCCTTTCTTCTCTTTTCTTTTAATTAAAACAAAGTGTTTAAATGTTTAATGAAGAGGTGCACAGCCACACCATGAAGAAGAGTCTATAATTTGACTCTTCTTTGACCAAACATGATGAATTTACCTTTTTGCCCTTAGTTTATGTGAAATTACCATTATACCCTCCAAACTTTTCATAAATTTGCAATTAAGCCCAAAATTTGAGAATAACCAAAACTTTTATTTTCATTTTGGTCCTCGAACTTTTTCAAATTATAATTAAACCCCATAACCCATAGTTCCCAGGATTGAAACCTGGCTCTAATACCATTGATCCAGGCCTATGGGCCAGCGAGGACGTTGGGCCTCCAAGGGGGGTGGAATGTTAGATTCCCATATCGATTGAAGAGGGGAACGAAGTAGGCCTTATAAGGATCTAGATACCTCTCCCTCACAAGACGCATTTTCCCGAGCGAGTGTGCGGGAAGAGCAAAACCGTGAGAGCTTGGCTGAGCCAAGGCCCAAAGCGGACAATATCTGTGAGCTGGTGGTCCGGGCTATTAAAAATTGTATCAGAGCTAGTGCCCGAATCAGTATGTCATCACGGACGCTGGGCCTCCAAAGGGGGTGAATCCAAGCCTGTGGGCCGACAAGGAAGCTGGGCCTTCAGGGGGTGGATCCAGGCCTGTGGGCCAGTGAAGACGCTGGGCCTCCAAGGGGGTGGAATGTTAGATTCTCATATTGATTGGAGAGGGGAACAAAGTAGGCCTTATAAGGCTATGGAAACCTCTCCCTCACAAGACACGGTTTCCCAAGCGAGTGTGGGGGAAGAACAAAACCGTGAGGGCTTGGCTGGGCCAAGGCCCAAAGCAGACAATATCTGTGAGCAGGTGGTCTAAGCTTTACAAGCATTGGCATAACCTTTTATGAGGCACTTTGTGGAAGAAAATGCAGAACTCCAATATGTTGGGATGGGGTAGATAAAAGAGAATTGATAGGTCCTGAACTTGTACAGTGACAACAAATAAGTTATTCGGGACAGATTAAAGATAGCCTAAGATAGGCTAAAAAGTTATGCCGATAATCTTGGTAGGGATTTTGAATTTGAAATTGGAGATAGAGTATTTCTTAAGATTTTCCCTTGGAAAGGTGTACTTAGGTTTGGGAAATGCAGTAAGCTAAGTCCGCATTACATGGGATTGTATGAGATCACAGAAAGAATTTGATTAGTGGCGTATCGATTGAAACTACCAGATGAGCTCATAAGGATTCACAACATCTTCCATGTATCTATGCTTTACAAGTACCTAGCGAACCCTTTGCACATAATCACAAAACAATCGGTGAACTTAAAGTAAGATTTGACTTTCGAGGAGGAACCAGTATAGATCCTCAATCATAGAGAACAAATTTTGCATAATAAGATCATTGCATTGGTTAAGGTATTGTGGAGGAATCACACAATAGAGGAAGCTACATGGGAGCCTGAGTAGCAGATGCCCACATTGCATCCCCACCTATTGTAAACAAGTATGCTTAGTTAAATTTCAAGGATGAAATGTTTATAAGGAGGGGTGATTGTAAAACCCCAAACTTTTCCTTTCATTTGAATATAAATTTTATTTTCAATGAATAGTATTTTTGGATGAATAATGAATAATTATTAATAGTATTTCCTCTTAAATAGTGATTTTTAGGGATCCAACCCAGAAAGATTGAAAATATCTAGAATAGGTATTATAGTCTAATGATACTGAAACGACTCGAAAATAAGTCTAATCAGATGGATTTCAGGAGTTCCAAAAGTTTAGGATTAAAATGTCCTTTATGGAAAATAATGGGTATTGATGATTTTAAACTCATTCGAATTTTTTTAAAGCAACCAATCAATAAGTATTGACCCTAACTAGAGTATTTCATGGTTAATTTGATGATAAGACAATTGTGGAATATTTTCATAATTTAATTCAGTTAGCTGGTGAATTAAATTCATTAAAGGGCAATTTGGTCTTTTTGTATAAAATGGTATTAGTGGATTACTGAATCACACTTACCAGTTAGAGGATTTCTTAAGGGTTAAGAATTATTAATTACATAGTGATGAGTCATTAGAGATGATCAATAAGAAAATGACATGTGTAATGCACTAAATGAGATAGTATTTATTTATTAGAATTTGTGGAGAGTATAAAAAGCAAAATTTAGTTATGAATTGCTTCATTTGGTATGTTACCTGTAAGAGTGAAAGAAAAAAGGAAAAGAAGAGAAGCTAAGTTGGAATTCAATCAAAGACAAAAGGAAGAAGAGGGCAGCTAGTTTTAATGGATTTTAAGTGTGATTTAAAGAAATTTTGATCAAGTCTAGGTGCTTATCAATTACCCAAGAGATTGAAAAAAAAAAGTGGTAAGTTTTCCTAACTTAACCTGCTATTTTAGTGGGTTGTTGAGTGGGATGGATTTATTTATAATCAATGGTGATTTTTGACTTGCCATAGAGTTGATAATAAGCTTGGAAGCATTTAAGGGCTGAAAGCAAGAAAGTAAATCAAGAGATCAAGCTTGAAAGAATTGGTCAAGGTTGGGGTTTTGTGATTACAAATTGGTTTGGATTCATTTTATGTTCTTTGACTTCAATTAATGTATATAGGAAGTTAAATAGTGTATTAAAAATAAAAATGAAATTGATTGGTAGCATAGATGATGAATTTGGACTAGGTGAAGTTTATGTAAGTTTGAGGATTTTTGTGGTTAAATGGTTGGGCATGATATTATGTGAGTTGAATAATGTTATAGGTTTTAAAACATGTATTTGAGATATGATATGTTAAGAAAATGGAAAGATAATTAATGTGTATCAACTTGGCCAAGCTATAAAATTATTGGAGAAAATTTGTAACTTTTCAGTTTGATGTATTTGAACGATGCTTAGCATGGATCTTAGGTGACTTGTATTGAAAAAAAAATTGAAAAGAAAATGAAATGATAATTTATGTGTGTGTATGTGTGTGTCTGTGTGTGTGTGTGTGTGTGTGTGTGTGTCTGTGTGTGTGTATGTGTCTGTGTCTATCTCTGTGGAGAATTCAAACTTAAGAGGAAATGTAGTACTTGGTGTGAGTTGATGAAGTTAGATTATGGTTATGGTGTAAATAAGCTAAAATTTTAAGGTTGGAAAAATCAAATGGAATAAAGTTAGCATTAATAACATTACATATTAGGTCATATGGTGAATTAATTGGGTGAGATAGTGTTTTTAAGAAATTGATAAGTTATAATGGGTAAAAAGATGGTATTTAAGTAATTTTTGAAGTTAGATTTTGAAGTGTGTGTGTGTGTGGAGAATTCGAACTTAAGAGGAGATGTAGTACTTAGTGTGAGTTATTGAAGTTTAATTATGGTTATGGTGTAAATAAGTTGAAATTTTAAGGTTGTTATTGTGAAAAATCAAATGGAATAAAGTTAGCATTAATAGCATTACATATTAGGTCATATGGTGAATTAATTGGGTGAGATAGTGTTTTTAAGAAATTGATAAGTTATAATGGGTAAAAGATGGTATGTAAGTAATCTTTGAACTTAAACTTTGAAACGGAGAACGATAGATTAACTTATGGAATTTAAAGCAAAAATACTATTAGTGTACGTATTATGTGATTAAACACTAATTTTGAATTCGGTTAAACCGAAAATATAGTTTTAATAACTTATTTCTAAATTTGGAAATAAATGCCAAAGTGAAATGCGATTTATGTAGGTAAAGGATAGGCACAGAATGCGTGAGTATGCTTGGCGATTAATTTGTGAAACCGTGAGTGTACTTTAAAGTGATTTTATGCAAATGGTTTTTATTTTATCATGAAATGAATATTTAAGTTGAGTTTTATGTTAATGATATATTACAAGTGAATATTGCTAATGTAAGTTTAAGTTTTAGCAACATGAATTTTAGTTCGAAAGTTAAATTTTATATGATTTAAATTTACATTGAAATTATGTTATTTGTTGATAAAAAAGGAAATAAATTTTCAGCCTATAATACGCCTTGATGTTATTACAGATTTACCGATCAAAGTACTCTAAACTATGCATAGCAATGTCTGGGTGGCATTAGTTACTAACAGCGGGTGGTATTGTGTCTGTCAATAGTCTAGTGATTTTCCCTCTGCATGTATTGGGTATATATAGTGCTAGCCAAATTTGTTACTAGTAAGCTATGTAGAACTAGCTCCGTAATTACTGATTTATAACGGTTAACCTATTATAGGTAAGCAATGTAAAACCAACTCCGTAACTAGTGATTAACCAGTCACAGTAAGTGATGTAAAACCAGCTCTGTGACTTTATATCTAGAGTAACATATGGTAAAGAAATTAGTGGTAGGTTATATTGTGTAAGAAAATTTATGAAAATAATAATGTCGCCACTGTTTATTTTAAAAGTAATTTGAGAATTTTTTTAAAAATATGGAATTGGACTTACTTTTTGTAATGTTGAATTTAAATTTATGAAGTATGAATTTTATTATTGTATATGATGAATTTTAAGTTAAAAGTTATTTTAATTTGGTTTCATGAAGTATATATGTTTTATATTGGTATTGTATTATAGGAAATGAAATGAATTTGTTTTAGGAAGGTTTAAATTGTTAAATATAATTTGAATAGAGAATATAACACTCACTGAGCTCGTTTAACTTACACTATATTTTCTTTTTTAAAATAAAACCTCCCAGGTGCACGTTGACGGGCTTTAGCAATAGGGACTTCACCTCACGAGTAGTTAACTTCGTCACGTACTATTGTGTACACATTTTTTCCTTCTAAATACTTTTTGGCAACTATTGCATATCTATGAATATGTTTTGAATGTATTTTTGTGTAAAGAATGCATGTATGTAAATGTTTTTAAATTAAATGCATGAATATGTTTTAGCCTTTTTAAAATTAATTGATTTAATTGTTTGAGGTTGCTTGTGAGTAGACTTGAAGTTCAAAATTTGTAGTGGAGAATTTGGTGTAAATATATAATTGTTTTGAACATTTTTCGGGGCTTTGGAAATTTTTGAAATATAAAAAATGCTGCCAAATTTTTTTATAAAATGATTTGGAAGAAAAAACTCCACTGGTTATATTTATTAATGTTGAGCTAAGGCTTTTCGTTAAAAGGGCAATAGGCTTAGCTCTACGGGAGCTTTCCAGCTGGATCAGATATCTACTAAAGGGCCACCGTGGGGTGTCAGGCAGACCACCTAGTCGTTTCAAGAGAGGGGCCTATCATCATATTTTAAACCAAAAACAGTTTTTGTTTCATGCCTCTACTACTTACTTTTTGTTATCTCTTAAACACAAACACTAGTTGACCAGTCGAGACATATGGATGACCAGTCCTCCTATATTTTATACCTCTTTCACTTTTTTTTTCTATTCTCATATTTTATGTTTATATTCTGTAAATCCAAACAATTCACTCTTTTCCTTGAAAAAATCATCCCCTATTTCATAAAATGCTCATTGAAATTGCATCAAATTGAAAATTTGTTCCTTTTTTTAGTTTTAAATTTGAATATTTTCAATCTTCTCTTAATTAAAACCTATCTTTTGAAATTGAGCCTTTATAGTTAAATTGTAAAAAGTGTTAAATTTTCTTTCCCTTTCAATTATATTGATACATCTTTAATTTTGTTTGGGATGTTTCTATCAAAATTGACTTTTTGTTTTGACTCTTGAACAATAATACTCTTTAGTGAGAAATATTGTCAATTTTATTCAAATACGTTTTGATTTTGTATCAAGTTATTTCAAAGAATGAAACATTACTTTTACATTTTTATGATTTTTATGATTCCATAAAGGGAGAGAAAGAGTAGTGATATTAGAATTAGGGGGAGTGATTGTTTTGACATTTTTGTATTTCTTGTATTTTATATGATATGTTTGACTGAGTTTTGTAATCTTTTTACATGGATATTTCTTTGATTTTAAGAATCTTTTGTTCTTGATATTGAATTATGTTTTATGCATGAATTAAGGGGAGCCAATTATCATCTTCATAGTTGTTTATTTGCTTAACTTCTTTATTGTTATATAATATCACAAATATTTTTTAATCATAAAAAAGGAGATAGTTGAACCCAGGGAGATTCCAATTGATGGTTTGATGATAGCAAAACATAATTACTACAATGTATTTTCATTATTTTTAATTTAAATTTTATAGGTTTATATATATGGATTTTCATCATTTTTATATATTTTTTAATTTTTGTAAAATTGAAAATAAATTGTATATTGTAAAATTTAATATCTATTGTTAATTAGTTATTTTATAAAATATAATTAAGATGAAAAAGTCATTTACTTTTTAATTTATTATAATTATGACAATATTATTTTTATTGTTAAAATTAAGAATTATGATGATAAATTTTTTATTGTGTCTATATGACTTTTAATTCAATTGTAATTATTATGTTTTGTTAACAAACATATTTTAATTTATATGATTTAGATTCTTATATTTAGTATCCATTTGATTATATTAATAATATAAATTTACTTTTGAAATTTTCTTTAAATAATAATTGTGGTTATAATTTATATGCAGAATATGTGAAAAATATTAAAAAAAATAAATAAATTTTTATTGTTTTAAATTTCTATTATCACTATTTTTAAGACAAAGTTAGTGTTATTAACTAGTACTAGTACAGTGTCATACTAGAAGCAAGTAGGATATCAGTACCAGAACGGTATTCATAACATTAGTTAAAATCATGTTTTTTGGGTGAATGGTCGACCAATATAAATAATGGGAGTTTGTAGCAATATTGATTAATGTATTGGTCAACCAATGTACCATATTGGTCGACCAATATGTGTACTAGTTAACCAATGTCCAATAGGCAGTGAATTTAATGTTTTAAATGTGTATCGATATACTAGTAGACTAGTGTACTGTATATAGTCATTATAACTGTTATTTTTTGGTTCCAATGGCTATTCAGGGTCCCAACATATTATAAATAGGTTCTTTCTTATTGTTTTTAATATCAAGAAGGTTTTGGGTGTTGTATACACATATTTCAAATATTTTTTTCAATTATTTGAACATCATTATGTCATATATGTGTGAGTGAGCCATTTTGGAGTTATCAAGTGATGAAGTGAGGTATTTTGAGTTGTAATATTTTTTTGCTGCAATATATTATTGTATTCGGGTTTATATAAGTGAGATTGAGGTTCCTTTCCACCTTAGAAGAAGATTGTAAGAAGTTTCCTCTTTATTGATAAAGATTGTGTAAAGGTTATTCTTCGCCTAGAAAGAAGAAGTATAGTGAAATTTCAAGAAGAGTCTTAGGAGTGGATGTAGGTAAGGTTGTTTATTTAACCACTATAAATCAGTTTGTATTTTCTTTTCCCTATCCTCTTTAGATTTTTCAATTATTTGATTATTATATTAAACAATTTCGTTATCTTTGTTCATATATGTGTTGGACCTGAGATACAATGTAACACCCCACTCCCGCTGGATCCGAACCCGATATCGATGGTGATACCCGAATCCGTGCCCCGCGAGAATGGCG
>JAOQMS010048229.1:0-31464 GCA_027563885.1 Erythroxylum longipes | reverse complement strand
ACAAAATTCACATTTATTCACAATTATACCGGGAAAATGTCATGAATGCATGTACAAACATTTTTCATGTGTAAAAACCACTATTCACAATTGCATGAGCATGAGATATGTTTTTCCTAATTTCTCGATTGATCACCTGTGTACCAATTTCCAAAATCCAACCCGTTCTATGGAAACGGGATGTTACATTATACATGCATTTTATAGAGTATGCTCTATTTATGATATAATAGAGTAATTTAAGGATTTAAATGTATTATTGAGGTTATAACGGATATCATGGATAGATTGGAGATGGTTCTGGACTCAACTGGAAAATTTTAACTCTAAAAAGCTACGAAATGAGTCCAAACCAGCTTTAGAAGCCCTGAAATGTGCTTTAGGGATTTAGGTGACACTTTTAAATGAAATATTTGAATAAAATTTGAGTAATCTGAAAATTTCTCGATAAAAAAGATCCGTATTGAAAATAGTGGATTTTAGGGATCATGTACCCAATTAAATTGTTCTAAGCATGCAATTGAAGAGTTTTAGGCTTAATTGGAGTATATTGAAGTCAATTTAAGGTTTAGAATTATATAGAGTATCTTTCGAAGTTATTCAGAAAAGTTTATCGGTTTAATTCAATAAAGGGTCAAATGGTCATTTTGAGATTTAAAGGTGTTTATATGTGTGAAACCCTAGACTTAGTATCTTAGGAGGAAAGTTCCATTCAAATAGATTTCAAAAGATCCGAAATTGTTAGACTAAAATGCCCTTTATGGAAAAATTATGGGAATTAGTAGTTTTTCTCCCATTTAAATTTTTTCAAGCACCCAATTTAAATTTTTTACGCCCAATTAGGGTATTCAATGGTCAATTTGAAATTAGGGTGACCTTAGAATATTTTTGGAATTTATTTGGGAAAAAAGTACATGAAATTAAAAAAAGGGGCAAAATCATCTTTTGTCAAACCAAATGCATCCAAATTCTATATGAGCATTATATGGGAAGATTCCCATGAGATAAGTAGGAATTAATTGGTTTGGAAAGTAACCAATTAAATGGTGACAAGTGGCATGGGTTAAAGAGTAAATATGAGAAGTTTTTGTAAAGTTGTAATTATAAGATGTTATTAAGGCAATGGTGGGAAAAATGTAAATGAGCAAAACATCTCTTTAAAGAGGGTGGTCGGCCATTATCGGAGAAAGGATGGAAGAGAGAGAGACAAAGAAAAGAAAAGGAAAAGGAAAAGAGAGAGCTAAGGCTAGGCCATATAGAAATGATCCAAGAAGTTTTTCATGCTCTTCTACCTCCAATCAAACATCCAACATGATCCCATAGCCATCCAAGTGAAGAGGAAGAAGAAAATGAGTTAGTAAGTTTACTAGTTTTGTTGACAAAAAATTGTATTTGTTGTGTTATAGTTGAGATTTGGTTTTACTGGTGTGAATTACACCCTTATGATGTGATATAAAGGTTTCATTGCATTGGACGAGATTAGGACAAGAAAATCAAGAAAACTAGTGTGTGGAACCTTGGTCAAATTTGGTCAAAGGTAAGATTTATAGCCTAAAGTATTTAATTTTACAATTTGATGATTTAAGATTAATGAATGGCATTAGGAAGTTAGTTTAATGATGAAAGAATAAAAGAAAAACCATGGAAATGATTAGATGAAATTTTGGCCATGGCTAAGTTTTTATTGTGTTATGATCCAAAATTCTATTTTGATGTTTTATGAAGTTCATAGCATGATTTTGATGCTAATGAAGTAAAGAAATGAAAAAGAATTGGTTTGGAATTGGTTTTGGTTTAAATTCAACTAATGGTGCATGATTATGTAAAAATTTGTTAATGAAAATTTATAGCTTAAGTGTGTATATTAAAATGTCATGGAAGTGAACTTGAATTGGTTTTAAGTGTTAAAAATCAAATGGAATTGAATTGGAAAAGTTTAGTGTAAAATACGTTAAGTTTAGCCTTAAGGGTATTTTTGGTATAAAGGTATGGTTATGATGTAATGACCATGTAAATGTGATTACGGATGGTCATTAAGTGTATTTATGGTATTGTAATTATTAAATGAAGTGTTGTGTTATTATTTAGAGAAAAATTAGTATATGGAGTGTATATGAAAAGTGATGAAGTTGACATGGTTTATGGTGTATTCGATTGGAAAAAGTATGGAGTTCAATATATTTGTATTAGGTTTTCGGATTAAAAAAAACCAACTAAAGGATTTTGATATGGTGAAAAGACAACTAGCAAGTAATGAGTGTATTTTAACTATTTTATATGAATAAATTCTTTACAAAAGAATTGATGACATGTCATTTTAAATTGTATGATTATGAGTTTTATCTGAATGATACATTATAAGTGAATATTGCTAGTATGAGTGTATGTTCTAGCAATATATGAATTGAAGTTTGAAAGTTGAATTTCATACAATTTGAAGTTACATTGAGATTATGTTATTGGTTGATAAAAAGGAAATGAGTTTTTAACCTATGGAACATTGTTAGGCTTTATACATAATATAGAATCAGCTTCGTAACTAACGATGTACAGCAGTTAACCTAGTGCAGATAAGCGATGTAGAACTAGCTCCGTAACTAGTGGTTAACAATTTGCAAGCGATACAGAACTAGCTTTGTAACTATCAATGTATAGTGATTAACCTAGTGTGGGTAAGTGATACAGAATCAGCTCTGTAACTAGTGGTTAACCAATCGTGGGTAAGCGATACAGAACTAACTCCGTGACTTTATGCTTAAGGGTACTATATGGCAAAGAAGTTAATGGTGGGGTATGTCGTGTAAGAAATTTCATGAAAATAATAATGACGCTACTATTTATTCTAAAAGTAATTTGAAAGGCACCGTATGGTACCAATTCTAGTGGTTAGCTTAATTGTAGTATAAAAATTTTAAGAAAACTTATTGCCACCACTATTTATTTTTTAAGGAAAAGGAAAATGTAAGATAGAAACTTTTATATTATGAGCTTAATTTTGAAAAAAAAACATTTCAAATTAGTATTTCAAACAAATTGTAATTGTGCTCTACGAAATGTTATTTATTACTAGATTTTATGATGCATTAATGAATTTTTATGGTGATTATTTTACCATGACCTTTTTTATTGTATGGAAATATTTTGGTTATGTTCTTATGAAAAGTTTGATTTTCAGTAAGTTGATTAACACTCACTAAGCTCATGTAAATAAATCACCCCAGGTATATGTACAAGTGCTAAAGTAGCTGGGATCCCATCACAGAATTAGTTGTATCGTCAGGTGTTGCTATGCTTGTGTCATTTTTGCTATATATGTGTTTTCGTGAAATTGCCTTAGTTACTTGTATATATGGTTTAAATTGGCTTGCAAAGGGTTTAAAAGTGTGAGCTTGTAATATTTATTGGATTGTAATATCTTTTACTAAATGATCTACTAGGGCTTTGATCCTCAACAATGTTTTTAAAGTGTTGAGAATTATATGTTTATGGTTGCTTATGTTGTAGACCTGAGGTCCCATTCCAGAAGTTAAGTTGGTACATGAAATACTAGCCATTTTTAAATCATATTATGCAGGTTTTTGAAAATTTGGGGAATGTCAAAATACAGCCTTTATGTTGTCAAAGTTTTATATAAAAAAATTCTCACTAGTTTCTGCACTTTTAACTTTTAAAGTATAAAAGGTTTTTAACAGTTGAACGACTTAGCTTTACGGGAACCCTTTGGTTGAGTTAGATATCAATTAGATTGCTATCGTGGGGTTGCTAGGAGGGCTCCACTCAGGTTCCAAAAGGGGAACTCTGGGATGGGTCCTTTCAGTGTTCCTTCATTCTCTTGATCAAATTTTAATGGACTTTAATAAGAAGACCTAATCACTGTCATGCATAAACACTAGCAAACATGAAAAGCTTAAGAAAAAAATATAAAAAACCAATCATAAATAAATATACAAGACACCAATTAGTACAAAATACAAAAACCAAATAAACATCATTTCCCAACAATGACACCAAAATTTTGATACGTGCTAAACATACCAAAAATTAAAATCTATGTATTAATAAACTTGCAGCAGCGGTGAGAAAAAATCATATCCACAAATAATGTGTGAATATTTTTTTATATAAATAATCTTTGTAATAGGAGAATTTAATTAATGCAATTAAATAAAATTAAACTATAAAAACAAATTAAATTTAACAGATCAAATTCACAAAGAATAATGAGTATATTTAAACCCGATTCTTCATTCAATCCTAACCCTGATATAAACATGCATAATCAAGTGTCATGTTTATCTTCACCCCTCTCCTTAAAATTATTAACCTGGATTAACAACAAGCTTTGTTAATCCCAATTTTCCTTTAGATCGTCACTAATTAAAATAAGTTGTTTAATTAGATATAACTGTCAAACAACCTAGAACAAAGTCTCTAAAATTATTGAAATAATATAATTAAGAATTAGGAAAGTAGGATAATCTAAACAATAACCAAACAAGCTCATATTATTTAACTTATGATATATTATCCCTAATAATGTATGATAATTAGTTTTGTCACTCACGAACCAGATTTACAATAATTATGGGTTGCGATCATAACTATGGTAGTAAATTTACATGTGAATGATCCAGGATGCCTTACATAAATCTATCATACATAAATCATAAACATTAAATGGAAGATAAAACAATCAATTTAAAAAAGAGAGAGAGATGGGAACAACACTACTATCATTGATTAATGAACAAATATGTTATTAAACTTCAAGATCCCCTTGAACTGGAAGGAAGAGAATCAGCCACTTATACCACCTCAAAACACACGTTGGCCATAAAACTGTCGCATGACCGTGTCCCTCAATCTTACTTCAATTCTTTGAAAATTGCACAGAAACATGGTTCCAGAGAGTTATACGGGCAATGGAAACAACCGTGTAGACAACTTACATAGGCAAAACAACATATTCAAAGTTGTACCCATTTACAGTGACTTACATAGTCCCTCACACAGACGTGTAAGTGACTTATGTAGGCATATCCTTCTTCATATGGGTGTGTTCCTCCAAAATAACTCCAATTCTTCGATTCTCTATCCTAATTTTGTCCTAATTCTTCTCTTTTTGACCTATGAAGGCAAATAAGACCGAGCAATAGTAAAACTACCCAAAACTATAAATCTAGCTTGTTTACTCCTTTCCCCTCCAACTTATATCTAAAAAATATTTTAAAACTAAATATCTTAGATGCATAATAAACATTAACCACTAAGCATTAGGGAATAATAAATAATCAATTAAGAACTTATCAAGCAATCAATTTCTTTTATTACAAATATGTCACTCATTAACTGCATAAGTATACCTATAATTCTAAACAATACAATAGTAATTAAGAGTTAAGTCCTATGAAGAAGAGATTTGATTTAAAAGGCATAATATTATTAACTAGTCTAAGGGTGATAAATAGAAAGATGATTTTTATTAGTTTTTGGATAATAAAACGTTAAATGAAATTAAAGTAAAATACTTAGGACAATTTGTAAGGAAGTAGATAAAATATAATTGATCATAAGAGAATGAAATCAAATAACTATTTTAGATAAGTAGTTTCCCTAGTAAACTAGATTGGATATAATTTATGGATCACTATGATCTTTAAAACACCAAAAGCGTAGTCTCTCGATCTAAAACTATCTACTTATTTCTTATTGGTTAACTTATATCTTTACCGTTGCTAATAATCCTTTAAATACATTATGCTCTACAAAAACCTATAAAAGGTTTCACCCTAACACTAGTAAGATCACAAAAATCTCTCCTAAGCACCTCATTGAACCCCTCTATCTAAATTGTGATACACTCACAACCATTCATTCTTAAGTCATCCATAAGTGAGTTAAGATAATATTTAGTTATCGATATGAATAAATTAACATTAAGAAAAATTAAATATAGCTCATAGAAATATATCTCATATCATAGATCAAATTAATCAATCCATACAAAAATAACCATAATGTTTTTCCCTATCTGATCATAAAAGAAGTAATCAGCTATAAAACAAATTAAAAATAGCAAAATAAAAAGACGTAAATAGAGAAGAAATGATAAAAGTAAAATTAGATGGACTACCTAATTGTATTGAAAACTTAATCCGTTAACATGATATTTAGATCTTGAGTCTTACGTAAAAATAATTATAAAATTGATTACCAATGGGTTAGAAAAGCCCTTTAATAATTAACCGTAACTTTGGAGAGAAAATTTTTTTTAAAATGTTTTCTATAAAAGACTGCTAAAGTCTTGTAAAAAAAATTAAAGTTTTTGCCATTAACTACATTTTACTCTATCTAGGACATTGTAAAAGGCATAAGATTTCTTCTAGATGATAAACATGGCCTCTGGCACGACTATGTCTCTATATTGTTGATCTTTATGTTTCTTCAATGTTAATATATGGCCTCTAACATGGTCGTGTCTCTTAATTATGGATCTTATTGTTCTCTAACTTGTATAAGATCTCTTACATAGCTATGAATTAAGCTATGTCACTTATTATACTTGATCTTTTTAAGGCACAGGTGAGCACAAGAGCATAGGATAGGCCTTATTCCTCTATAAATTATGAATTTCTTTATGTTTATTCTTAGAATGTCCTCTGATTCTTGAATAATATCATTCTAACGTCAAATTTGAATAATTACCTAAAAATATCAAAAATTAAGAAAAATAAGGTGATTTATCATTAAAATTAAGTCATATACTTATATCTTGTTTTGGACCCAGTAATAAAGAGGTAGGAATAGGAGTGCAACCTTGATTATTTATTTTTTTTCCTATTTTGTTACAAGCATGGTAAAACTAGAATGTATATAAGAAAATCTTGGACTTTATTCCTACGGGGGTGTAAGTATAACCTGGAATCAAATATTTGAAATAACAAACCTTCGATCATCTTAGTTACCAACTAACATTTCAAATTACAAAAGAAAAGAAGAATATATAGTAACCAAGAAAAAGTAATTAAAGATAGACAAGAGTTATTATATAAACAAAAAACATATTAATATATAGTAACTAAGCAAAAGTAATTAAAGATAGACAAGAATTATTATATAAACAAAAAACATATGAATATATAGTAACTAAGCAAAAGTAATTAAAGATAGACAAGAATTATTATATAAACAAAAAAAACATATGTACCAAAAATCAGAGAATAAGGAAATTAAGTCACAAAATGCATAGAAGATTGGATAGTCATACTTAAGAAAAGATGGAGAGGAATCACATGGAGAATAGCCACATCAAAGCAAGTGGGAAAACAAGACCTAGAGTCTTAAAGCAAAACCTTGTATTGAATTCAAGGTTAAAATTTTTGAAGTTAATCTTATTTTTAGTGATTACATACCAAACATACATAATCAGGAATTTCAATCATATTCCTATTTCCACTTTCCTTTCATTTTCCCATCTTTTTATTTTATTTCCTTCATTATTGGTTGTCAAATGAGGCCATGAAAAAATATGTGCATATTTTATATAATTAGCAACTCCCAGTTTGGTGGTTAGATCACTAAAGTAGGGGTTGAAAACCCTTTTAGCTTATTAAAAGCTTCATTTCATGCCTCATTAAAATCAAACATCTTATCTTTTTGAACCAATCTATATGTAAGCAGTGTTATCTTCAACAAAATCCTTAATAAATCTACAATAGAAACTTTCATGACTGTGAAAAGATCAAACTTTCCACACTAGTAGGTTAAGACAATTTTGCAACTAGATATATCTTAGACTTAACAACTTTTATTCCTTTAGATGAAATAACATGTCCTATAATGCACTTCGAACACCAAAAAATAAAATATAACTCTATTTCTTTTTTCCTTCTTTTTTTTGATAAAGACAAAATTTTAAGGAAACTATATAATGATGGAATTCATTGATAAGAGATAACAATCATATTCCATCAACAATAACCAACCTAAATATGTACATACCCCCATATCTATTATCTTATATATCCACAAACACTAATGGTAACAAACGTTCTGCTAGTTTTAAGGCTTATGTTAAAGATTTTATTGGGTTAATGCTTGTAATATGGTTAACACAAAAAGAAAAAGCTAATGAATCTCAAAGGGCTCAACAACATGATAAATCATATTATTGGGTATGTTATTTGGCTAATATAGCTCATAAAACAAAGAATGTCTCAATCATTTTCATATTAATACATGTGAAAAAAATGTGAACTTGAATAGAAAATTAAGGCAAAATTAGGATGTACATGTCATGAAGGTCACATATAAACAAAAGACAATAAGACTGATATAGACGTGTCAATCTAAAAGACTCAAAATCTCACTTGCTTATATCTATTCACTAATCACTACTCTTCTAATGAAAACATACATTGACTAATCACAAGAGGAAAAAATACACACCAATTTATCTTAAATTTTTCTAGCTAATTTTACTCTTTAATTATAACTATTTAGTCCTAGAAGCAATAGAAATGAGGAAAATGTTTTTTTTAGACATGCAAAAGGAACTTAAAAACACATACAATAAACAAGATCCCCACCCCTAAACTTAAAACTTATATTGTACCCAATGTAACATTAAAAGCATTTAACAAAAACAACAATTGTAAAAATTTAAAGAAAAAGGAACATACTACTGTTGGGTTGCCTCCCAAATAGCAACTTTATCTATTATCATTAGCTTGACTTTATGTTTTCTTCCTCGTGTGATAAAATTTTGATCTTCATATGTCACCACTTTCACTTTCTTTGCTTGAAATTGTTCATGAGATGGATTTAGGTGATAATCATTCACTTTAAATATCTTCCCTATTTTTAGTCTTCAACTCTCTACAACACCACAGGGATAAACATTAGAAATCATAAAAGGACCGATCCAGTGAGAAGGTAACTTATGTAGAAATAGATTAATTATAGAATAATAAAGAAGCACTTTTTGGCCAATAATAATGCTTTTCTTTGATATAACTTTTCTTTGATATCATCTTATCATGTGCAGATTTAGTCTTCTCTTTAGTTGTAATTGCTTACTATTTATCTCTACATTTCCACTTGAAAGCTTCCTGTGTTAAAAGGTTAATCACATCAATCAAAAAAATAGAATGGTTACAATAGGGTTATTTTAGGTATCAAAAATATTGAAATGAGTAGCTTCCCCCATCAAATTCCATTGTAAGTATGCCCTCACAAACATCTATCTTAGTTTAGGCCATGTTAAGAAATGGTCTCCCTAGTAAGATAGGTAGCCAATTATATAAAGTTTCTTCATTCATATCTACCACGTAAAAATTAACAGGAAATATTAGGTCATTAACATGCACAAGCATATTCTTAATCACCCCATCTCAATAAGCTTTAGTTTGATAAGCCAATTGTATGATAATACTAGTTTCTTTTAACGGGCCTAAATTTAGTGAAGCATATATAGAATGAAGCATAACATTAATTAATACTCGTAAAACTAACATGGATTGTTTAATCTTAGTGTTACCAATTTTACAAGGAATATTAAACATGTCTGGGTCCTTACACTTAGGAGGTATTTGTTTTAAAGACCACATAAAAATTTTCACCCATCCTGCTCATTTTATTACCTCTTAGCTTCCGCTTATTGGTACACAATTTCCTAAGGAATTTTGCATATCTTAACACTTGGTTGATCACATCTAATAGTGAAATCAACCTTTCTAAATGTCTCTTAGATCTCCATATACTTATCCTCCTTGTTTGACTTTACTAACATACTAGGGAAAGGTGGAGGGTTAGTCTTAACAATAATTAAAGATTCAGTATTTACCTTTGAGCTAGAATATATATCCTTTTCTCCTTCAAGATCCTTCTCAATTTCTTCTTGACTATCCATCCTTTATATTGTCCTCTTAGGATCCCCAAGCTTCCTACAACTCCTCAAGGTGATTGCACTAATATTCTTCATATTTATCTCTGGTTGTGATGATAGTTTTCCTACTCTTTGTGCTTTTAAATGGTTGATAGCCATCGCCATCTAGCTCATCTAATTCTCCAAATTCTAGATGCTCGTCCTTGTCTCTTAAAATTGAGATCTTATCTCCTAATGAAATTGCTTTACATCCTATTGGAATTACAAAGTGTTAGTGGAAATAAACTTAACCATATCTTCCAATAATGTACCTAAGGTAGACAGGATCCATGTTGTTTATGTTGAAATTGTTGTTCACCATATAGCATATGTGGGAAGTTGTTATGTCATCTATTCCCTCCATAACTCATGTTCGACTTATCTCTCTAACCATGGTTATATGTCTGGAAATATGGGTCATATTAAGGGAAAAAATTTTCCCTTGCCGTATTGACATACTTTATATTTCCATCTTATTCAACACCCATCTATTAGATTGTTCACATTTGCATATATACCACGAGCTTTTACTTGTGACTACTATATAACAATTTATCTAACAAAAGATATTAGTTCTTCTAAAAGATGTTCTATGGATGAATTGTTTACATCATTTACTCGATAAACATCATTTTAGATGCTAAATTATTGAGTGTTTACTGTCATATGCTCGATTAAAGTAATAGCTCCACTAGAGTTTTTTCATATAGTGCTTCACCATTAACTGTTTAACAACCCTAGACCACCCACCGATAAATATTGTTGGCTTTTGGGCCTTGACCTAACCAATCCCTCACAGTTTTGCTCTTCCCATACCTTAGGAAGAGGCGTCTATGAGAAAGAGGTATCCATACCCTTATAAGGCGTACTTTATTCTCCTCTCCAACCAATATAACATCTCACATTCCACCCCTTTTAGGGCTCAACGTCCTCGCTGACACACCGGTTCGGGTACTGTCTCTGATACCATTATAACAGCCCTAGACCACTCGCTTACAGATATTGTCTGCTTTAGGCCTCGACCCAACTAGGCCCTCATAGTTTTGCTTTTCCCACACCTTGGGAAAAACATGTCTTGTGAGGGAGAGGTATCCATACCCTTATAAGGCATACTTTGTTCCCCTCTCCAACCGGTATGGGATCTCACATTCCACCCCCTTTAGGGCTTAGCGTCCTCGTTGACATACCAATTTGGGTACTGGCTCTGATACCATTGTAACAGCCCGGACCACCCTACTCATAGTTATTATCCACTTTGGGCCTTGACCTAGCCAAGCCCTCACGGTTTTGCTCTTCCCACACCTTGGGAAAACACCTCTATGAGGGAGAGGTATCCGCACCCTCATAAGGCATACTTCGTTCCCCTCTCCAACTGATAGGGATCTCACATTCCACCCCCTTTAGGGCTAGCATCCTTGCTAACATACCAGTTCGGGTACTGGTTCTGATTCCATTATAACAACCCTAGACCATCCGCCCATAGTTATTGTCCACTCCCAAGGTATAGGAAGAGAAAAACTGTGAGGGCTTAGCTAGGCCAAGGCCCAAAACTGGACAATATTTATGGGTAGGTGATCTAGGATTGTTACAATGGTATCAGAGCCAGTACCAAAACTGGTGTGTCACGAGAATGCTAAGCCCTAAAGGGGGGTGGAATGTGAGATCCCATATCGGTTGGAGAGGAGAACAAAATATGCCTTATAAGGGTATGGATACCTCTCCCTCACAGACTAGTCTTCCTAAGGTGTGGGAAGAGCAAAACTGTGAGGGCTTGACTGGGCCAAGGCCCAAAAGCAGACAATATCTGTGGGCAGGTGGTTTAGGGTTATTACCTCTTTCCATACCTTGGGAAAACGCGTCTGTGAGGGAGAGGTATCCATACTCTTATAATACATACCTTGTTCTCCTCTCTAACCGATATGGGATCTCACAAGCTGCATCTACCAAAATCCTATCGATAGGAAATAATCCTTTATTGAAGTATTGAATAAGGAGTTATTCTGTGATATTATGATAAGGGATTATCATGATGTCGCTTTATCCCGCAAATCTCTTTCCTTATGCTGGCTATTTTTTATGTCGAAAAATAATTCTCTGAAAATAGCCTCTTTATATCTATCCATGTGGTCATACTCCCTACAGACAAATTAATAGGCCAGTCTGTTGCTGCATCCTTTAGTGAAAATGGAAGGGCTCTCAACATAATATATCCTTCGTACACCCTTGGAGATTTCATATGAAGATAGACCATGGCGAGCATCTTAAGATGCTTATAAGCATCCTCACTTACAAGATCATGAAAGTTAGGCAAAAGATATATTAATCCAGACTTAAGATCAAAAGTAAATATTTATCAAAATTTAGAAAAGTAATGCATAAGAGTCTTTGAGTCAAGTATAGTGTAGTAAACTCTTTTAGAGTTCTTAGATTAGCTAGGCTTCCTCAAGTTCAATTCTTTGTTGTATTCCTAGAGTTTTTTTGTCTCCCTACGTAACCTTCAAAATTTCCTTTCAATCCCAACACCAAATTGTATAAGTTCTTAATGAGGAGATCTTTTCGCTACTATAAACATACACTAACAAACATAAAAAGATCAAGAAACAACTGTAAAAAAAACAATTATAAACAAATATATAACAGAACATCAATTAATATAAAAAACTAAATTACTTAACTCCCTAGCATCTCCGCTAAAATTCTTAACGTGTGCCAAACACACCATAAAATAAGACCTAACTCTGTACAATTAAATTTGTAGTAGTAGTGAGAAAATATTGTATCCATAGAGACTGTTTGTATAACTTTTATAATGACTAAATTAGTTTTTAAAATTAGGGGGAGGGTTTGGGTTTGGTTGAATTCAATTAGGAAAATAAAGAAAAACTGAACTATTGAAGATAAATAAAAATAAACAGGCAAAAGTTTAAGGATTGATCAATAAGTTTCGAATTCAATTCACAGTTCATTCTCGACCTTTATTTGAATGTGCACAATTAATCATTATACTATTATGGTACCTCTTTAAAACTATTAACTGTAGATTAATAAAAAGCTCTATTAATCTTAGTTTTCCTTTAAGTTGTATCTAATTAAAACAAGTCATTTAATTAAGTTTAGTTATCAGACCACCTAGAATAAGTTATCAAAATTTAGTGCGACAACCACATTACAGAATAGGAAAACAGGTTAATCTAAGCAACAACTACATAAAATCAGGTCATTTAACCTATGTTATGTTATCTCTAATAATGCTCAACCATTAGTTTGCCACAAGTGAATCATATATACAATGGTTACATATTGACCTGATTTTGTCATTAAGCTCATGTATCAATAATCTATTTGGTATATCTAAATCATTTATACATAAATCTCAAAATATTAATTATATAATAACATAATTAATTATCAAGGAGAGTTAAGAATAAAACTAATAGATAATCAATGCCTAAACATATTCATCAGCCTTTGTATCCCTATTGAACTGAAAAGATGAAGTTTGGCTCATCAAAGCTCTTCAAAGGGTAAGGAATATGTCCTTACCCCTTTTTGAGTCTTTAATGTCTTCCTCTCATTTGGCATTTCAAATGCCCTTTTATACCTAAAATTAAAGTTACGTCATAATACACGGTCAGCTATATAGGTTTGTAAGCGACAGTGTATGTCAAATTAGCCAAAAATAGTAAATATACACGTTTGATAGTTGTGATTTGCATTGTGTTTTAGGGTTAGATTTGATAAGTATTTTAATGTCATTTCAAGTGTCTAGTATGCATTTAGGGTTTAATTAGGTTAGTTTTTGTGATTAAGTGTTTTTATGGGTTAGTTTGAATCTTTGAGCTTAAATTGTATATTTTTTAGGTATCTTGATGTGTGTGCTAGTGTTGCAGGGTAAACAGGGAAGAACGGGAAGAGTAAAAGAGTTTTTGGTCCAAAAAGCATAGGCCATGATCGTGCATACAAGCCACGATCGTGATAGAAGAGGAAGAACCAGAAGCAACCAGGCCACGATCGTGCACTCTAGGCCACGATCGTTGTGCACTCTAGGTCACGATCGTGACAGAGAGCGTCAATTCAGGGCATGATTGTGTACTATGAGCCATGATCATGACCGAAAGGAAAAAAACATAAGCCACGATCGTGGCAGCAGGCAGGGCCACGATCGTGCACTACATTGGGCTGACAGAAAAACTCAACTTTCAGATAAATTTTTGGACCGTTTCGACCCTGAATTTGACCTAGAGCCTCGAAGATATAAATAAAATATGATGTGATAGCCAGCAGAAGTCTAGGGAGAGAGCCAAAAGTTTAACGAAAAAGTTTCCATTCTGCCAATTCTTAGAGAAAACCTAGGGCGACACCGAGAGATTGAGGAAGAGAGACACAGTGAAGAGCTTGACCTAAAGTACTTCCCAGAACAGGAGGTTTCCCGCTATCCCCGTCCCGAATTCCATTCTCTACAATATTTCCGTTATTTCAATTTTATTCATGTATAGAATTGAAATAGTTGTTGAGATTTATTTGGTTGAATGTTGAGTTGATGTCTAAACTCACCTTTAGATTTGATTCTTGAGATTAATAAAGTTTATTTGATTGTGTTTTTATTGATTAGACTGTGATTTAAGTCCTGTTCTTAACAACTTGGCGATAGACTGAGAGGGTGAGCTAAGTGAAAATAATCAATTTGGGCTAGCGAATGTTTGTGAATTGATAGGTAAAGGATTAAATCAAACCGATAGAATCATGTAACGAGGGATCGAGCATAGGTTCCCGATAGGTTAGTAGACAAATTTAGATCTAATTTAGTTTTTAGGTCAATTGCAAATCGAGAGATCGGAATTCCCATAAATTGAATTAGGGTTAAGAATTATAACTCGAGAGAGAGTAATTCACCCTAGGACCGTCTATACCCGTTGAGTCCATAATTGCATAGTTGGTTGAGTTTCTTTAATTTCGAATTAAAATCCCCTTTCTCTCACTTGGTGATTTCTAGGTTGATTTTGGATTTGATTGTGTGATTGCTTTTCTATTGCTTTTAGCACTTTCAATTCTCATATCCAATTATCAATTGATTTACTTTTCTGTAGTAGTTGTTAGGTTTTTGACTTAGCTGCTATTAGACGTAGGACTAGTTCCTTCCTCGTGGGATCGACACCTTAGGTACTAAGCGAACGACCCTTGCGCTTGTGATAATTACTAAGGTTAAAAATATTGAAACTTAGAGCATGTAACCTTGAGCGAACAAGTTTTTGGCGCCATTGTCGGTGAAGGCAATTTAGTTCTATAATTTAAGGCATTAGGTTTGTTATTTTCTTTCATTCATTTTATTTACGATTTTTACTCTTGTATGAAGACAAGAGTCACAAGGGGTTCGAGTCGCGCAACTGAGGCGTCCGATTTAGACATAACACGTTTAGGAAGAACCCTTAGGAAAGCTCAACGAGAAGAAGAAGAAGAAACTAAAAACATACAAATGGCCGAAGAATTTCAAAGAAACATGGATCAAGAAGTTAACCCTAGCAGGAAACAACAGAGGACCCTCATAGATTTTATGAGGCCAGGATTCAATCCTGTGAACCAAGGAGTGGCTAGACCACCTGTTCAAGCGGTCTCCTTTGAAATTAAGCCAGCCCTCCTGAACATACTTCAGCAGAACATCCAATTCTATGGACGTGCAAATGAAGATCCGAACGTGCATATAGTGAGTTTTCTCTAGATTTGTGATACTTTTCGGTATCACCAGATGTTGGAAGACGCATTAAGGATTAGGTTGTTTCCTTTTACACTTAGGGATAGAGCGAAGGCTTGGTTTCATTCACTAAGTCCCGTCAACATTACGACATGGAAACAGCTAGTGTGAGCCTTCTTAGATAAATACTTCCCATTAACGTAGACCACCAAACTTATTAAGGAGATCACAAACTTCTAACAAGGTGGGGGGGAGTCTATCTATAAATTATGGGAGCATTACAAGGATCTGCAGAGGAGATGCCCACATCATAATCTACCCAAAGAGTTCCTGCTGCAGAAATTTTACAACAGAGTGAACCCACATACTCGAGGCACCATTGATGTAGCGTCGGGAGGATCATTAATAAGAAAGACGGTCCATAAAGAAGAGGAGCTAATAAAGAAGATGGCTAGCAATAGTTGTTTAAGGGCTAGTGAACGTAGTAGGCAACCTACTAATTTTAGGGGAAAAAAGGGAGTTGTCGCTATCGACCAAATGATAGAAATGCAAGCTAAGATCGATAATTTGACACCACAACTCAGTAATATGAAGGCGTCATCCTTAGCTCTAGCGAAGGCCGCGCAATTGAAATGTGAGCTATGCGGCCAAATGGATCATGATACAGTCGACTACTATCTGATGAGAGACGATAAGTCAGAGCAAGTAAATTACATGGGGCATAATTTAGAAGTAGAGGGGGTAACAATCCCTATTCCAACACTTATAACGCTGGGTGGAAGAATCACCCAAACTTCTCCCGGATAACAACAAAGGAGGGCAGTTCAGACCCTAAGGACAATCGAGCTTCCAAGAGGACAAAACAAGCTCGTTGGATTCAAAGTTGGATAGAATATTGGATAAGATAGGAGGAATGGAGGAAGCAAATAGGAGGATCGAGAGTAAATTCGAGCAACTCACAAAGAACCACACTTCATCTATCCATAACTTAGAAGTCTAAGTGGGGCAGCTTACGGAAGCAATGTCGACTCAAAATACTGGAACTCTTCCAAGCAACACCAAATTGAACCCAAAGGAGTGTATCATGGTTGTAATTCATAATCAAGATAAGGAGATAGAAAAGGTAGACACGGAAGAAAGTCAAGTAATTAAAGACGACCTTCCAAGTAAGATTGTTAGCAAATCGGTGCAATTAACTCGACGAACATTTCCGCACCAATTCTTTGCTAAAAAGGAATTATATGCTAGAAAGGAGGAATCAGAAATGTTACAAGAAATCGAACCAAACAAAATCAAGGAGGTGACAGAACGAATACAAGCCAATTTAAAATTACAAGAATCTGTCACAGAGAGAGGGGAGGAGCAAATGCTGGAAACCGTGCCCAACATAATGAACAAGGGTGATATAAGGGACTTTTTCATCCCTTGCAGTATCAACAAGATTATTATAGATAGGGCATTTGCAGACTTAGGCGCAAGTATAAATGTGATTCCCTACACTCTTAGTCTTAAATTAGGGTTAAGAGAGCTAGTGCCCATAAAGTTTTTGGTTAAGACAGCTGATAGAAATTCGCTGAGACCGATGGGGATTATACAAGATGTGCCGGTCAAGGTCTATAATTTTATCTTTCCCAGGGATTTCTATATTTTGGATATAAATGAAGATGAAGATACTCTGATGATTCTTGGACGATCGTTCTTGGCCACTACGCGCTCAATTATCGACGTAGATGGGGGTAAACTAACTCTACGAGTAGGGAAGGAGCAACTAACCTTCAAAGTGACTGTTAGAGAGTATGGAGCTCCTTCAACTCCAGTAGTTTGCAATAAACCCGAACCTCAAGGAGAATGGGAAGACATTGAGAATCCTACAAAAATCTTTTGAAAGAAGCGCTCACGAAGGAGAAGGCGAGGTAAAGAAAATTCCAAGGAAGGTGGCAGTCGCAATATGGTAACAAACATTCAGACTTTGAGATTAACAACGATGCTACCATCAAATCAATCATTCCAACCACCATGAGCTTAAAAGAAGCATCGAGCTATCGATGTTAAAAGAAGCGTTGCATGGGAGGCAACCTATGGAAAAATTAGTTCATGTTGAATTTAGTTAGATTAGTTGAAATTCGTAGTTAAGTTTATTTTGGATTGCATGAATAAAAGCGAAAAGAGGAATAGGATCTCGAAGTCCTAGGGAAGAGTATGCAAGCGTATTAAGAGAAGTGAAGAAGAATTATTGATTAAGAGAAGGAAAGGATTAGAAGAAGAAGGTCTTAGAATCTACGACTTAGAAGTCCTTCGGTGATACGCCGTATGCCATGATCGTGGTCGCATACGACAATAAACAAAAAGGGGAGGATGCAAATTTTAAGTGATAACTTTACCATTTTACCCTTTTACCACCTATTTATTCAATTTTTACTTAACTTTCACCTTCACTTTCATTTTTACTTTATCTCTCTAAAATTTCAACTTCCAAACGCTCTAATATCTCTATAGAAATTTTCCATCGATAACTTCCCAAGTTCAACCTAATTATGCCTCATATCACACAAACCGTCCGATGCACGCCTTATGAAGCACAACAAATCATAGGACGGGGGAGGCAGAACTGAGCAGCAGATATTGGAGCTTCATTTCCCATCTACTTTGAGGAGGAAGGTACTCGTTTCCATTCCCTTCGCTCTAGGCATATAGTTGTGCCTAAATATTTTGATTTCGATACACTGGATATGATAGAGGTGCGGGAGTGAATAGAAAATTTCCAAAGAAGATCCAGTGGGGTCAATTCATTAGGTTTCAATTCCCCATTTAAAAGGAGTTGGCCCTAGAATTTTTCACATCCCTGACCTTTTACCCTAAGAACACCAAAGAATTATGGTTCCGATTGAGAGGGCGAGCGTATGAGCTAACGATAGAGATTATGTGTGACATATGTAGATTCCTCGAATCCACCGTTGTCGACCAACATAATGACTTCTGTGCCTCCCAATACTGGCATGAGCTCACTGGCGTCGAGCGTTTTTATGCCAAAAATGCTCATAACAACATCATACACTCCCATGAACATTTGCTGCTGCACAAATTAATGTGTCATCTAGTCTTTGACAAATCAGAGACCAACAAGTGTTCCACCAAGGAATTGTTCCTATTATGGTCATCTGGGGATGGGGTACTTGATGTCCGCCATCGCAAACCATTTTTGTGTGGATTGGAGGGGATTAATAGTGCATCTACCCGAATTCCTCAACCCTGAGCATCTATATCAGGTAGAGATCATTCACTCTACGAACATGAGTCTGTGGGAAATCAATTAAAAGACACATGTACGAACCAGGATGGGTTAGGCAAGCTCGAGTTTCGCTCCACCTCAGCAGGCAAGGGACTCAATAAGTGAGGAATCAGAAGAAGAGGACCAACATTGGACCAAGGTTTTGGATACACTATCCGAAACTAACAGAACACTACAGGAAGTGGTGCATGCATAAAGACGCCAAAGCCGTGAGATTCGCCGACTTCATCGGTATTTCGAAGCTCAGGGCACCCAATTAACACCTCCTACACTATCACCACCTCCATCTCCTTAGGATTCAAGTCTAACCCACAATTTTTTATTCAATTCTATTTTAGTTGTGTGTTGTTTAATGTAAAACTATAAATTTTATTTTTATATTATTTTTATTTTCATTTTATGTTTTGTCGTTAATTTTTTCTGCTCTTCCCTGTTATTGAAAAAACAATGTGTATGTGTGTTTCTATCTTCACATTTTCGTAATGTATGAGCCGTAGGTGTTCTCTTCTCACATTGAGGACAATGTGTTGTTCAAGTGTGGGGATGAATTCTGTGTTTTTATTTTATATGTGACTTTACATATCGTATGATAGTAGTAGGCTACATTGTGTGAAATGTGTAAATGTGTCAATGGCTCAGGTTTGAGTGAAATTCATTTAATTTTGGACAGAGTCTATTAGGTTATTAATTATCATTAGCTTGCGAAATTAGTGAATTAGGGGGCCTTTGAATAAATATATATAGCATAATTAGGACTTAGTGTAAATTTAACTCCGTCTAAGTTGTCACATTCATTCATAATTTAAGGCCTTTTTGTTAAGTAGCTTAACTAGTATTTTTTTACACGGAAATGAATAGTAGTTAAAAAAAGAGTTTGAGTAAATACTATTCCGCTGACCCTCAGGTTATGGATAGAGCTAGTAGCCAGTTGAACACGTTATAATAGCTGAGTAACCAGATCGACACGCATTATAAATGTGTGCCTTCCCGTAAAAGGCTATAATGACCTCCCAATCAAGCTGTTAATAAATGACCTAGTCAAGTAACTGGATCGACATTCATCACCAATGTTTGCCTCTGAGTGAAAGACAGCCTAAAAAAAATTCTAAATAAAAACATACCGTTCCTATAATAAGCTTGATTTTTCATGAAAATATACCTAGAAATGTTTACAGAGTTTGAGAGACTGAAAAAATTATTAATGTGTGTCCACAATTAAAAAGGGTACATAAGTTAGCATATGGGTCTTGATTAAGTTGTATATCTAGTCAAAGCCCCTAGACACCCATTTTTTTGTTAATGATTTGATATAATTCGAATGATTAAGTCCATGATTAAATTTATTTCACAAAGATTAGAGTTATTGTCGCATTATTGCATTGTGTGTCTCTGATGTTACGTGTTTGTTGTTTTATTTTCTTGAGGACAAGCAAACGTTTAAGTGTGGGGATGTTGATAGTTGTGATTTGTATTGTGTTTTAGGCTTAGATTTGATAAGTATTTTAAGGTCGTTTCAAGTTTTTAGTATGCATTTAGGGTCTAATTAGGTTAGTTTTTCTGTTTAAGTGTTTTTATGGGTTAGTTTGAATCTTTGAGCTTAAATTGTATATTTTTTAGGTACCTTGATGTCTGTAGTAGTGTTGTAGGGTAAATAGGGAAGAACGGGAAAAGTTAAAGAGTTTTCGAGCCAAAAAGCATAGGCCACGATTGTGCACACAGGCCATGATCGTGACAGAAGAGGAAGAACCAGAAGCGGCTAGGCCACGATCGTGCACTCTAAGCCATCGTGACAGAGAGCATCAATTCAAGGCACGATCGTGCAGTATGGACCATGATCGTGAACGAAAGGAAAAAACACAGGCCATGATCATGGCAGGCATGGCCATGATCATGCACTGCGTCGGGCTGTCAGAAAAACTTAAGTTTTGGATGAATTTTTGGACTGTTTCGACCCTGAATTTGACCTAAAGCCTTAAAGATATAAATGGAATATGATGTGACAGCCAACAAAATTCTAGGGAGAGAGCCAAGAGTTTAACAAAAAAGTTTCCATTCTGCCAATTCCGAGAGAAAACCTAGGGTGACACCGAGAGATTAAGGAAGGAGACAAAGGAAGAGAGAAATGGTGAAGAGCTTGACGCGAAGTACTTCTCGAAATAGGAGGTTTCCTACTATCACCTTCCTAAATTCTGTTCCCTACAGTATTTCTGTTATTTCAATTTTATTCATATATAAAATTTAAATAAGTGTTGAGATTTTTTTGGTTGAATGTTGAGTTGATGTCTAAACTCACCTTTGGATTTGATTCTTGAGATTAATTAAGTTTATTCGATTGTGTTTTTATTGATTAGATTGTGATTTAAGTCCTTTTCTTAATAACTTGGTGATAGATTGAGAGGGTGAGCTAAGTGAAAATAATTAATTTGGGCTAACGAGAGTTGGGTGAATTGATAGGTAAAGGATTAAATCAAACAGGTAAAATCGTGTAACGAGGGATTGAGCATAGGTTCCTGATAGGTTAGTAGACAAATTTAGATCTAATTTAGTTTTTAGGTTGATTGCAAATCAAAAGATCGAATTCCTATAAATTGAATTAGGGTTTATCAATTAGGGTTAAGAATTATAACTCGAGAGAAAGTAATTCACTCTAAGACCGTCTAGGCTCGTTGAGTTAATAATTGCATAATTGGTTGAGTTTCTTTAATTTCGACTTAAAATCCCCTTTCTCTCACTTGGTGATTTCTAGCTTGATTTTGGATTTGGTTGTGTGTTGCTTTTTTGTTGCTTTTAGCACTTTTAATTCTCATATTATATTATCAATTGATTTACTTTTCTGCAGTAGTTGTTAGGTTTGTGACTTAGCTGCCATTAGACATAGGACTAGTTCCCTTCCTCGTGGGATCGACACCTTAGGTACTACACAAACAACCCGTGTGCTTATGGTAATTACCAAGGTTAAAAATATTGAAACTTAGAGCGTGTAACCTTAAGCGAACAACGTTCACAACGACCTTCACATTCATTGATAAATATAAATTGCATTGTGTTTTACGCATAGTTTGATATGTTTTTAGTCATTAATTAAATCATTTAGTATTTGTTTATAATTGTGTTAGTTTGTTAATTATTTATGTTTTATGGGTTAGTATAAATCTTTGAGCTTAATTATTATGTTTTTGAGGTACCTTGATGTGTTTACTAGTGTTTCAGGATCAACATCAAATGACGGAGAAGTTTCAGGGACATTCAGGCTAAAACAACAGCCTACAAACACGGCATAACAGTCTACGATCATGACAGAAGCATTAGAGTTAGCCCACGATCATAGCCCACATGATATGATCATGACAAAAGCCTGAGACATGGCCTACGATCATGGCCTGCATGCCATGATCGTGATAGAAGCCCAAGAAATGGCCTATGATCGTGGCCCAGGAAATGGCATGCAGGACATGATCAAAGGCCATGTCTTGGGCTTCTGTCATTATCATAGCATGTAGGCCATGATCATGGGGCCACGATTGTAGGCCATTTCCTGGGTAGACACACAGACACTCAAAATCGTCAAGTTTTCAGGAATTTTTTGGACCTTTCAGAACTCAGAAAAACCCTAAGGCTGCTCAGAACACAAAAAGGATATTTAAAGAACAAGAAAAAAGAGGCAGAGGATCTTTTGCATTAGTCACCTTGAGAAACCCTAAAGAGAATTCGTTGAGAGATAGAGGAAGAGAAGAAGGAAGAGAGAAAGGGACAAGAAGCTGACTCGACTTACTTCCTAGATCAAGAGGTTTCCCGACATCGTTGCCTCCCATCCTCCTTTTAGATTTTATTTCCTATTTATTTTTAGTTTTATCATTGTATAGAATTAGATTAAATAGTTGATGATAGGATCTAAAATGTTGAGAATGTTTTAAACTCACCATCGGAATTTTATTCGTGAATTAATGAAAATTCAATTGTTTTATGTATTTATTGGATTTGTTGTGATTTGATTCTGCAATTTCATAATTCGGTAATAAACTGAGAAGGTGAATCGAATGAAAAACGATGAAATTGGACTAACGAGACAAGAATTGAATTAGATCAAGAAATTATGCAAAGAGAGATCTTGCATAGGTTTCCGATAGTTTGTTAGAGAACTTCAGAACTAATTAAGGTTTTGATAGGTTGTGAATTGAGAAATTACAACTTCTATAATCTGATTAGGGTTTATAAGTTAAGGTTAACTGTTATAACTTAAGAGAGAGTAATCAACCCTAGGATAGTCTAGAACCAGCATTCCGATAATTCATAATCAGTTAGGTTAACATTAAGGATAGGTAAAATTTCCTTTCTCTCAAATGGTAATTTATTTCAGTTGATTCTTGGGTGTGTTGCAACTAATTAATAATTAATATATTCATATTTGAGTCTTAATTTGATTGATTGAATTAAATTCTCATTTTAGTTTCGTTGCATTTTGATTTCTATTATTGTTTCTGGCCTTATATTTAAAGATTAGATTAACTCCCTCCTCGTGGGAACGACACCTTTGATATTACGTTAACGAACTGTGTGCTTATAGATTATCAAGGGATAACATTAAAACTTACACACAACTAACCACCTGATCAAGTTTTTGGCACCATTGCTGGGGAGGCAATTAGTTTAATTCTTATATTATAAGGCTTTTTCACTATCTTTTGTGAAAAAAAATAAAAAAGAGAGACAAGCTGGGCATAAAGTAGATGACACATCAACTTGGATATCACTAGACAATAATGGGGAATTTCAAGAGTTGAACGCTAAAAAGAGAAAGAAAGAACAATCATGGAGGATATATATTATAGAGAGCAAAGGACTCTTGCGAATTTCAATAAGCCCTAATTTAATTAGAGAAATCATCATCCTTATTTGAACACATACACTTTGGGGTGGTAGAACCACCAAGATTTCTATTGGTCTAACAATAAAAGGATTCCCATTGTACATCAAGACTTATTAGGATTCTAGTAAGACGAATCCAGTTCATAGGATTCCAATTTGGACAAAATCATGGATAAGGTCATGGTTATGGAAGAGACCCAGAAGAGAATGGAAGAGAAGTTTGAGCAAACAGTAGAAGATCATACCTCTTATATTTATAGCCTAGAGGTTTGAATGAGCCATATTTTTAAGGAATTTTGTAAGCAAAGTGTGAAAAACTGTCTGCGCAGCATGAAAGTAAATTCAATAGAGCCATGTCAGGCTATCATAATTAGGAATGGGGTAGAGCTAGAAGAACTGGTGAGAAATCAAGCTGAACCCCACCTTATAGAAGACCAAGAAATCAAGAAAGAGGATGAAGAAAAGGATGACACCCCCTATACTATCCGCCAGATCTTGGTATACCATGCTTGAACATCGAAAAAATTTAGTAGATGTCTATAAAGAGAACATTATCTTTTGGATTAGTAATGACTAAGTGAAATTCAACATGAATGATGTATTAAAGAATCCAAAGGAGCAAAAGGAAGAAGAACAGATGACAACGGACATCGAGTTTGAAGAATCTATGAAAGTCTCTATTCGTGAAGCAAAAGAAGAATTAAAAAAGGGAGTGACTAAGGAAGAATAAGAGCAGCTCACCCTTTTACCAAACAAGCTGGTAGACTTAATAAAAGATTCAGGGAGTTTCATTATTCCTTATTTTATTGACAGTTTGTTAATCAAAAGGACATTACTGAAATTAATTGGTTTTCTCAACTTTATCAATATTGTCCTCCTGATCACTTTGCAATTTATAGCTTACTCACAAGCTACAAATTTGATGTTGAATGAGAAGGGTGGAAGCAAGCCACTCATAATTGATTCGAGCTGAGTTTTCAAGGATGTAAGGTCAAACTAATGACCCTAAATTAGCACGTTTAGTGGTTAGATTTAAATTATTGTGTAGCTAGGTTTGTTTTAAATTCTAAAATAAGTTTTGAATGATTTGGATTGGTTTTCTTCTTATGTTTTTCCTATATTGTCTTTTATTTCCCCTGGTGTGTTTGGGTACCCTTATTATATTGAGGAAAATTTATTGTTCATGTGTGGGGAGGGTTGTGTATTTTTACCTTGAATGTGAATTTTGTAAATTGTATGATAATTTGTTTAGGTTATATGATATGAATTAGGTGAATGCGTCAATAGCTAGGACTTAATGGGATAGATTTAACCTTAAACATAGTCTTTTAGGTTGCGAAGATTTATTAGCTTATGAAATTAGTGACCTAAGTTACTTAGGGCTAAATATGCTAGTTAATTAGGATCAAATAAGTGGCATTATTATTACATTTTCATGAGAATGATTAGCTAAAGCAATAAAGGAGGCAAAATTTTGTGTTAAAAAACGTTATATAATTTTAACTAAAATAACTTTTTCACTAGCCTTCGAGTTATGAATAGAGCAAGTAGCCAGTTGAGAATATGATGTAGCTGAGTAACCAGATCGACACACATCATAAATGTGTGCCTTTGTGTAAAAAGACTATAATTACATTCCAACCAAGCAACTTAATAACAACATGACTTAGTAGAGTAACTGGATCGAAATCCAATGAAAATGTGCCTCCGCATAAAAAGACTAGGTTCATATCCTTAAAGAAAAATCAACAAAAAAAATGTTTACAAATATAAAAAAATCCTGCCAAACTTGTTAGTAGCTTGATTTTTCATGAAAACCTACTGAGGAATAGCTACACTTTTGTTTTAACTAAATGATTATCAATATGTGTGTTTAAGCGATAGAGGTTAATAAACTCAACATTAAAATTTTGATTAGTTTATATATTTAGTCCAAGGTGTTTAGACGCAGATTTTGTTTGTTAATAAGTTAGAACGACTTGAAGGATTATGTTTATAGTTAAATTTGTTTCGCTAAGTTAAAGTAATTGTCTCATTATTGCATATGCGTGTTTTGTGTTTTCTTGATTTGTTTGATTGTTTAATTGTTTTTGTTTGCATGAGGACAAGGAAATATTTAAGTTTGAGGATGTTGATAAGTATAAATTGCATCGTGTTTTAGGGCTTAGTTTGATACATATTTAGCTGTTAATTCAATCATTTAGTATGTGTTTAGGTTAGAATTCTGTTAGTTTGTTAATTATTTATGTCTTAAGTGTTTTATGGGTTAGTATAAGTCTTTGAGCTTAATTATTATGTTTTTGAGGTACACTGATATGTTTAATAGTGTTTCAGGGTCAACATCGAAGAACGGAGAAGTTTCAGAGGCATTCAGGTCAAAACAACGGCCCACGATCGTGGAAAAAGCACCAAAGTTGGCCCCCAGGACATAACCCATGATCGTGGTTTGTATGCCATGATCGTGATAGAAGCCCAAGAAAATTGCCCACTATAGTGGCCCGCATCGGGCAGATGCACAGATACTCAAAATCATTAAGTTTCAAGGGATTTTTTAGACCTTTTAAATCCCAGAAAAATCCTAAGGCTGAGCAGAACACAAAGGACATTTAAAGAACAAGAAAAAAGAGGAAAAGGAGCTTTTGCATCAGCCACCTTAAGAAACCATAGAGAGAATTCATTAGGAGATAGAGTAAGAGAAGAGGGAAGAAAGAAGAGAAGAAGAAGCTGACTCGATGTACTTCCCAGATCAGGAGGTTTCCTAACATCGTTGCCTCCCATCCTCTGTTTAGATTGTATTTCCTGTTTATTTTCAGTTTTATCATTGTATAGAATTATATTTAATAGTTGATGATAGGATCTAGAATGTTGATTATGTTTTAAACTCACCTTTGAAATTTTATTCTTGAATTAATGAAAACCTAATTGTTTATATGTTTATTTGAACTTTTGTGGTTTTATTCTGCAATTTCATAATTTGGTAATAAACTGAGAGGGTGAATCAAATGAAAAATGATTAAATTGGACTAACGAGATTTATGTGATTTAATAGAACAAAAATTGAATCAGATAGAGAAATTGTGTGAAGAGAGATCTTGCATAGGTTTTCAATAACGTATTATAGAACTTCAGAACTAAATTGGGTTTTGGATAGGTTGTGAATTGAGAAATTGCAACTTCCATAATCTTATTAGGGTTTATGATTTAGGGTTAATGGTTATAACTCGAGAGAGAGTAATCAACCCTAGGATAATCTTGAACCAACAATCCGATAATTCATAATCAGTTAGGTTAGCATTAAGGATAGGTAAATTTTCCTTTTTCTCAATTGGTAATTTCTTTTGGTTGATTATTGGGTGTGTTGCAGCTGCTTAATAATTAGTATATTCGTATTTGAGTCTCAATTATATTTTAGCATTAGATTAACTCCCTCGTCATGGGATTGACACCTTTAATGCTACGTTAACAAATTGTACGATTGTAGATTATCGAGTCTTAACATTAAAATTTACACACAACCAACCACCCAATCAATCACTTATCATGTAGGTTGTAGAGGTAAGTGAAATGTTGTCTTTAAGCTTCTACATGCTTCCAATGACTTATGTGGTACCATACACAACCATGTAAGTTATAGTAACTTTATGTCTTGCATTCATTTTCCTGCTTTCACCGTAACTCAACTCCTTTGCATCTATGAATACAAATAAGATTGAACATCAATAGGATGGCAACAAGGTTATAAGTTCAACTCATTTTGGTTTTTGTTCTTCCAACTTTTACCAAAAAAAATATAAACTAAAATAAATATCTTAAGCGTATCATAACATTAATTACTAAGCAATAGGGAATAAATATAGAGTCAATCAAGATTTTATCATCTTAAAATTATACATATAACACCATAAAGAGATATTTTCTTAATTTAATAAAATTTTACTATCCATACATACATCTAAGAATAATGTGAGGTTATCTACGCATTCATCAAATAGATAATGATAGACATTATAAACATCTGGAAAAAATCTTTAAAATGGATTCAATGTACTTAGAAAATATACTATCCATGCACTATTAGAATTTGGCTAAAGCATTACAAGGATCAAATGTTATCCTTTGATATGCAAATTACTGAATGGATATATGAAATTTATTTTCTCTTGATCATTTATTGCTATCACAATTTGGTTATAACATGAAAATCCATCAAAAATAATAATAAATTTGGCCAAATCATCTTTTAAGCATATATTCCTGAAAGGAAGTGAAAAGTGATCCTTTTTAGGCTTTTAATTTAACTTCTTATAATCAACAAAAATAATTCAATCAGTTTAGATGCGTGAAGCCAATTCATTGTCTTAATTTGAACCACTATAATATTGTACTTATTAGGAACCACTTATACTAGACTTACTCACTATCTAATGAGAGCCAAGCATATTTATAAAACAAAAATTACATTTTCGTAGCCTAGGTTTTAAATAGTGTAATTCCATGACATTCTTCTTGAGTTCCTTACTAATCTCCAGTCATTTTTTTGTCTCTAAAGCAATATAATTAGTGACAAAAACCTCTATCTTGTCCTTACCATCTATCTTAAAATCTTCTTGTAATATTGAATCAACATTATCAATAGAGTTAATGGAAAAAACAAAATGAACATCATTAGAATACTTCATGGCTTTAAAGATATTAAAATGGATTACTTCACCATTAAGTTCCATTGTGGGGTCCAATCACACCCATTTAGTATAAGTTATGTTTAGGGATGATCTTCCTAAAGAATTGGTGCAGTGTTAGGATAAGAATCATCATATATCCTAAGAATATAAAAGTCAAGTAAAAACATTTACTCATTTACATATATAAAAACATCCTTAACCACCATTTTACAGTATCTATTAGTATGATCATCCAATTAAATAATAACATCAGTTTCTTTGGAAGTTTGTAAATTTAACAAAGTATACACAAATAACAACACAACGTTAATGGATGCTTTTAAATCTAGCATAGGTCTCCTAATAGTGGTGTTGCTTATTTTATAAAAAATGGTAAACACATCTCGTTCCTTACACTTAAAAGGAATTTTTCATTAAAATAATGCCTAAACACTCTCACCTATTCTTATCTTCTTATCATTATTTAGATTTCTTTTGGTAGGATATAACTTCTTTAAAAATTTTGTATACCATGGTATGTGCTTGATGGCATTTGATAGAGGAATGTTGACTTCCACTTTTCTAAATCTTTTTATGATCTCATTACCTTCTTATTTTTTCTTTTCCCTTGCTGACTTACAAAGTAAAGGATGAAACAATTTTTATTTTCTTTTTGAAAAAAGAGATAACTTACATTTAGGCACAATTGCAGTCTCTTTTTCTCTATAACTTCTACCTCTCCATTTCGGATTGCCTTTTTCTAGTTCCCCCACTTCCTTATTGCTTCCCAATATTATTTCACTCCTATTTTCCTTAAATTAACAACAATTTCGGGTACCAACTTTCCTTCCACTTGGGCCTCTTACGGACTAATTAAAGTTACCATTTGACCCATTTGATATTCCAAACCTTGAATATACTAAGGAATTTATAAATCCATATATAAATTAGAAGCTTTGTTTAATTATTTCTGAACAAGTTTTGATGCTTGTATTTATAAATACTTAATAAATTTTATGTCATGGCTTGATTTATTTGTGGATTTTTATATTTAAAATTGTGTCTCCCTCTGTCCTAATTTGCATTTGAGGGACTAAGGATCACAATTTATTTATGGTTATCTTAAAAAATCCACCTACTATATTTTCTTGCTCAATGGAGTCCTTTTAAAATGTTAGGCACTTATCCATTAGATGCCACATCACCATACAAATTCTAAAGGCCTTTTTTATCTACATATCACTATCAGCCATTTGGTAAATAAGAGAGGTAAGATCTAAAATATGATTTTTAAGGGAAGAAACTCATTAATGTGCTTAGGTAGTTTTAGGCATCTATAAATATTTTATTTTAAATCCGTGATAAAACCACAAACTCTTAGGCGTTCAAACATATTTTTTAAAATTCATTTCAAATATTAATCATTATTTTATGTATTTTACTTAGGTACAACCATAATTTTTTTATTTCTAACTTTTTAACATGCTTTTAAAATTCACACCCCATTTTTCTTTTCCAAATTCCCAATTTCTAAAAAAAATTAGACTTAGGTAAGTAGTTAAGAAAGTAAAATAAACTATCTAATACCTTTATATTTTATAATTAGACTCTATTTTTTGGTTAGCTTTCCCTTTTTCTTTTTATATCTTCCATTAAATTAGATTGGTGGCAACTTCATTTATATCTTACCTGATAGAAAAGCTACCTTTGAAGCTCCTAGAACCTGTAATCATTTTCCCATAATTATACAGGATATAGAAGTCAGTAGCAACAAGATTGGTCTTTTACCTCCTTCACGTTCACCTTACCTCTCTTCCCTCTATCAGTGGGAACTTTTCTTTCTATTTGGGTGGCTGAATTTGAGTTACCAATATATAAGTTCTTTAATCTATTCAAAAGATTTAATAACTTCCTAGTAGAGGAAAAAGAATTTAAGGAAGCAATCTATGAGTGTATGCATCAAGAAATCATAGGGACCAATACGTTCATTTGTGCTAGGAAGCATAACCTAATCAAGTAGGAAATGAAGATCCTTTGTAACATCCCGTTATTTTTGGGAGGTTAGAATAGTAAATATGAGTGATTTATGAGAACTTAGAAATGCATTTTCATGCTCATGCATTATATGATATGCTCGTATTCATGAATATTGAATTTTTTAACATGAAAATAATTATACATGCATTCATAAACATTCCGGGTATAATTGATTTATAATTGAATTATGAATGTGATTTTGTGGAGTTAATTATTATGTTAATGTTAGTAAGATTTTTTTTACATAGGTTAATTGAATTAAAGTGTTAACGTAGTAAGATTGCATGAAGGGCATTTTTAGGAGATCACTTAAGGATAAAAGATACAAGGCATATAAGGAAGGGAAAATGGGTATTTTATATTCATTAAGGGTATAAGTGAAAGAACAAAGGAAAATGTGAATTGAGAAGAGAGAAAAACGAAAATAGAAGAGAGGAGAAGAGAGTTTCAGTGGTTTGAGAGAAAATAAGAGAGTTTGAGCTAGGTTTCTTCATTTCTTAGCTTTTGAGAGAGATTTTGAGGTGGTTTAGAGCCAAGAAAAAAAAATTAAATCCATCTAACCTCCATGAAGATTGTATGAAGCTAGGGAGCTAGGGCTCTTGGTGTTCTTGAAGAATTTGAAGAGAAATAAAGTAAGTTATACTTTAAATATCATGGGTTAGTGTAAATGGTGTATGAAAATGTGATGAATGAATAAATGAATTTTTGCCTTGTTTTGTATTGATGATGGGTTATGTTGGATCCCGCTTTTAGGATTTTTATATTTTTATTTTCTTTTAATTATTTTATTAGATTATCAAGCATGGAAATAAATTAGAATTGATGAATTAGAAATTTTTGGAGTTTAATATCGTATATTATAGATTTTGGTAAAGTGGTATAAAGTAAAGGAAGGAGTTAGTAGGAATTTCATAAATAACGAAGGGCAAAGATTGGAAACTCAAAAAGTTGTCTTAAGATAATAAGACAAAAGAAGAGAGGAGTCGTGAGTGTTAAG
>JAOQMS010048181.1:0-31504 GCA_027563885.1 Erythroxylum longipes | reverse complement strand
TTTAATTAAGTTGGACTTAATTATAAAGTTTGAGAAACTTTGGAGATCAAATATGAGATATTTGATTTTATTAAAATAAAAATAATTAGAATTAGAATTGGATTTTAATTATAATTAAAGAGATTTAATTTTAATAAAAGTCTCGTATGATTTTTTCTATAAATACGAGAAAAGCTTTTAAAAGTTAGCACTTCTGTCTTTTTCCTCTCAAAGCAGTTGAGAATTGCTCTATGGATACCATCAAAGGCTAGACGATTGAACAGCTCGTAATTGATCAATCGGAAAAAGTTTCGAAGATTTTTCAATAGGATAGCGAACAAGGTACGATTTCTTAATCGTTTATGTTTTATTCAAGTTTATACAATTATTAGGATTCTCTCAGAATTCATAAAAAATTTTGTTTTCTGCTGCGCTTGTGATTCTATCACAGTTGGATTCTAACAGTGGTATCAGAGCGACCTTTAATTGTTTTACTTGGATTCGTTGCTTGATTGTTGTTGATTTTCATATAAAAATTATATGATATTCTTCAGGTGTTGTTCTTCATTCGAAGTCTTTTTGTCTGTTTCTGATAACACTATGTAATTGATTCTGGAAATTGTTTCTAGGGTTTTCTGTCTTCAGGTGTTGTGTTTGCCTATGTGTTTTCTGAAAACCTATTTAGCATCTGGGACGTGTTATGAACGAACTTGTTCTTACGTTTTCAGTTCTGGAAGTAAATTTTGGGTTTGTGCATGTTATAGTTATTGAGCCCTACAAATATCAAAATGTGCGAGTTCCTCTATGTATTTGCATCTTCTTCTTTTTGTGTTTATGCTTACCCTTGCGATTGCTGCCTGCGTTTAACGCCCATCGACTCTCCAGTGGGGAACTCGCACATTAGTCTGAGGGAGAGGCCATCGATGGGCATTAATCGCCCATCGATCGTGACACCACAGGCGTCACCTGTACAATCCAAGGGAGAGACGTCGGTTAGTGGTGAACGACGTGGGTTGCGATTTAACACATGATGGAGGTTGAGAATAGTTGCAGACATCGTGGAGGACGATTTGCAGAAGTCACCGGATGCTTCTGGAGAAGACGATGGGCTCGTGTGGAATAGGCACCCACGTTCTCCAGAAGCTTCTGTCACAGACGTTGACTGGCGCGTGTCTTCTTTGACCTCGTACGTGGCTCGCGTGTGATACAGATGCCCTCCCACCCTTTTTGATGTGTTTTAAATGTTGTTAAATCCTTAAATCTTCAATTTTATTTTTAATAGAGATTAAATTATTTATACTCCTAATAAAATTAAAAAATGTTTTACTAAATTTTTTAAAATTGTTTTTAAAAGGAATTTTATTAGGAAAGGTTTTGGAGTTTAATTTAATTTTTCAAGAGTTGAATTATTAAATTAAATTTGTTATCAAATCAATAATTAGAATCAAGCAAAAGTTTTAAATAATTTCTTTCATAATTAGATTATGTTTCAAATTATAAGTATAATAAGATTATATTAATTGAGACGTGATCTTAATTTCAAAAGTTAAAGTAATTATTTTCTTAATATGATTAAGATTAATAATTACATCGATTCTTAATTTATTTTAGAAAAGTAATTTCTAAATTATAATTAATTAGTTTCAATTAGATTGAAATTAATTAATTTGACTCTTTAATTAAGAAAGTGTTTTCTTAAGAAATTAAGAAAGTTGTTTCTTGATTAAATATATTTATTTCAATTTGATTGAGATAAATTAAATTTATGGTTATATTTGTTTAGATAATTATTATTCAATTTAATTTAGAAATTGTTTCTTTATTTATGAATAATAAGTTTCTTGATTTATTAGAAAAAGTATTTTTCTTCATTATATTTTGAAAAGTGTTTTCATTTATTTATCAAGAAAAGAAACTTTCTTTAATATTTTTAAAAATAGTTTTCTAATTTATTAAAGAAGGGTTTTCTAATTTATTAAGAAATCAATCTCTAAATAAATAATATAAAGGACTTTCTTAATTAAATTTGAAAAATGTTTTATTTAATTTTGAAAGTAGTTTCCTTTTAATATTAGAAAATAGTTTTCTAATTAAGGAAAAGCAATTTCTATTGAGATTAGAAATAGTAATTTCTAATGAGATTAGAAATGAATTTGTTATTTATGTAATTTTGAAAAAGGAGTTTTTCTAAATTATAATAAGTAAGTTGTATAATCTATTGAAAATTGTTTTCAATTAAATTTTGTTAAAAAAGTCAAGATAATTGGAAATAGTTTCCAATTAGATTTGAAAATTTGTTTTCGAATCAAAATAAATTTCTATTTGGAATTAATTTATTTAAGAATCAATGAGTTTAATCTAATGTAATTTTTCAAAGAGTTTGAAATATTATTTTAGATTATAAAAATCAAAGTTTCATATTTTATGCATATAATTTGATTAGGAGCGCGTAAGTTGCAAACTTTATTTATATGTTTGATATAAATATTGGATGCATGTTAAATTGTTTGTTTTATATATGTGATATTATACTTGCAATTTTGTGATTGATGAGAAGAATAAAATTAAAAATCCCTCCTTAAAATATTAAGTACACATTGAGAACGTGATTGTTGCCTTCCATTATTATAAAAATAAGCTAGAGTTCTGTTTATTGTGGACTTGTTGAGCAAACTCAAGGTCGCTTTAACCCGAACATGTTTAGTCTTATGATAATGGGTTGTACTTAACTAAATTTGTGCGATTTGGATAAGCAAACTCATGATCACATGAATTTACAGGCAGGGTTAGGAATAACATATATGATATGTTTTGACAAGAGTTGTCACCTAATATATCTAGGAGTCACATGAGATGTGATTGATAAAGTAGTTATCTACCTAATTTAAGTTTAGTTGGTTTATTGAGGAAACTCAAGATCAATTAAATTTGAATGGGATCGTAGCTCACTAGAAAGATTCGAGTAATCTTTCTGAATAGTAGTGAGGGCTATTATTTCGAATAAAATAGTGGGAGTAACCAAATGCATGATTAAATTCCTAATCTTATTTGATAGTGATGGAATATAATTGATTACTTATTTCTCTTACAATTATATTTTGTTCTTAGTAGAATTAACCTTATTTAATATAGTTAATACTAAGTTAGTGAACCCAGGTTCTTGGACATAAGATATGTTTGAGAAGAGTTCTTAAAGTTAGAATAGAAAATTGTATGCCTATTACATAATGTTGATATAATCCTTGTTGAGCATTCAGTGACAAAGTTTTAGAGATATGTCAAAATCATATAGATGACAAAATGTATTGACATTTTGAGTTGACTAATGTCTTATAAACTTTGATGATATGTAAGATATATGTCAACACTATGATAGAAAGATGCAAGAGGTTGCATGGAATAGAGCTAGAAGGTATAGTACCTTGATGAAATTGTTCCACTTAATTTAGCCTACTAAAAGCATAATTATAGACTATAATTAAAGGCCTAGTTATAGTATGATAATAGTTGTCATAAGAAGACAAATGAATGCATGACCTTTCTTGCCTATATGTGATATGATAGAGATCATATATATTTCTAATTCATGCTTATGAGTATTTGATACTGAATGTAGATTCAACGTTATTGTAATGCTCAATGCATGGTTAGAAATAGATTGTTAAGTAAAAGTAATTGATCCAATTTTATACAAAAAGTTTGTATGTGTTGGATCAAAGAAGATTTATGCTTAACATAAGTGGCAAGAATTAAAAGTTGGATAACTGAGATTATTGTTTTATGCCATATTGGTTAAATCAACATAACGAGAATCATAAAGTTACATATTAAGATATGTGTATCCTTTTGATTATGAATCATATGGAACTTGTGAAACTTGTAAAGTTGAAGAATAACCAAATCAACCTTTGGTGAAAGAATGATGATGGTATTGAATTGTTAAATTTATATATGTGATGTATTGGACGGATAACAATTCATATAAGGATGATACTTATATTTCATTAGATTGCTAATGACTTTATGAGATATAGTCATATATATTAAATGAAATAATGATTTAAAAATTTTGAAAAGTTTAAATTGTTTAAATCTAAGAAGAAATTAAGCATTGAGAATGCTGAAGCAATTTAATGAGATTGTTGTGATTAGTTTTATGTTTTTTGGTTATCTATAAAGAATGAGATTCTCTAATCAATACCTTTATAACTAAATCCATAAGATGATGGATTTATGTAAGAAGAAAAATATAATATGAGATATTGTATAACGCAATATTACTTCTTCTATAGCTATACCTAATGTAATGAATTACCTTCTATAGTTCCAATTGAATCAATTAGCAAGATGTCATATAAGTTATGAAACACTAATTATTTAAAGGAATCAAAGTTATTGATTCAGGAATGTAATGCTTAGTTAAAGCGTATATTATCCATTAAGTTTAGAACTAAAATGGGTAATAAATGGTTATCAGATATCCAAAAGTTGGATAGATTCTTACAAACATATTGTACAAATTGTTTGTTTCAACGTATACTTATAGGAGAATGGTTCTCAAGATAAGTAGTGGAAGTAAGATGAAATTTGAAAGGTTCAAATCTCATGATAATACATCTAATTGGAACTAATGCCTTTAATGATACATTTAAGTATAGTTGAAAGACTACAAGATATTGAAAGATTCACTTTCATAATGAATTAAAAGAGTTTGTTTTGGAGATGATTGTGAATTTATCATGTCTACAAGAAGGTTAGTGGGAGTATAGTTTTCCTTTTCAGTAGGAGCATACGACGACATATTGCTCATAGAGAACAATAGTTGTAACTTTCAATTGTTGAACACATAATTGTCCAAAAACAACTCATGTTGGATATGAAAAGGTAACAACTTAATATGGGAATTAGATCTATAGAGTTAGATTGGACGTTGTTAACTTATTTTAAGTCCAAGTATATAGATAGTGTACTAAAGATATTTAGTATTTGAGATATTAGATACTTACGAAGTATTATAGATATCCATTACTCTATGTGTGAGTTGATATCTGAGTTCAAGATGATAAGGACATAACTTTAAAAGCAAATCCTAATTAAGGTTTATTTACTTAGAACAATATCATTTAGTATTTGAAAGGTTTCAATGTAGCAATGGTTGTTAATTAAGCCATAATACATTTTCATTTAGTGGAAATGATTAATTGGATCAACAAGTTCTTTAGTGAACTTGATAAAGTTTCTTTGTATTGTTCAAGATAGTAATGTACTGTATAATATTAAAGCCATTGGGTATGCATAATGAGCTAATGTCTTGTCAAGGATCCAAGAATGTGTTTAGGCAAATTTTCTTAATTATGATGATAATTGAGATGGAAGTTGTAAGATTTAAACAAGTGCTCACTATAGAGAATTTAGGAGAATTCTCTCATTAAGCCACTGTCCCAGAAGTAGGATAATCATCGTATGTTGATATGGTCTGAGATACTTAAATGATTGGCTTAGTACAAGTGGAAGATTGTTGGTTTATGCCCTACAACCAATCGGTTTAGTTGTAGTTTAGTGAAAATTATTAATAAAGGCATTCTTTATCTTTATATATTAATATTTTATGTTTTAATACTAAAGATAAAATCCTTGGAATAATTACTATGTAATTGAAATTATGATGAGATCATAATTATGAGATTCAATTTACATTTATGTATTATTCCTAAATGTTCCTAGTTATAGTTTCATCAAGACGGGATATTGTTGAAACGGTAAAACTAGCACACATTATGTTTCTTTTTTATGAAGAAAGTAATTGATCTCATAAATTAAAGTATAGAGATACTTAAATTAATGTATGGGTGATTATTAGAGAATAAGTTACTGAACTGACCCGATTATGAGAATTCCGGACAGAATATTACTTATGTGTCTCTGGATTATCTCATAATGATGGTTGTATAATTGATCCTTACACTTGAGATTACCAAGGTATCTAGTATGGGAATTACTGTATTTTGATGCTACTTATGAATCGTCCTAGGATAATTCAGTCAGTAGTAATTAGATACAACATGAAACATATTTAGATAGTTGAGTAAGTCAATATAGGATTTGTCACTCTAAAGTAATTAGAGAGAATATTCTATTGTTCTTGATTAGTAATAATTCAAGGAATTCTCTGGCCAGAGTGAATTGACATTTGAAAAGGCGTTTTCAAATTTCAATTATAAATCAATTACTAATTAGCAAGAACGAACATGATTGGATGATAAGAGTCGACACTGTATCCATACTTTATCCAATTAGAATATTGAATGATGAAAGGATTAAATTATACTTCATAGCCATGCATGGACAGGTTAAGTCAATCACTTTGACATTCCTGATATTTGGATAATCATAACATATTGCTAGACGTCAATCATGATTTATGATTATGAATTGTTTAATTGGAGAATTAACGATAAATTAAAAGAAATTTTAATTTATCTAATTTTAATTGTGAATTAGAATTATAATTTATAATCATTGCCAATTTATTAGGAACTTAATGGGTCACACATCAAAGAGCAATTTGTGAAAGAAAAATCAATTTAATTAAGTTGAGCTTAATTATAAAGTTCGAGAAACTTTGGAGATCAAATATGAGATATTTGATTTTATTAAAATTAAATTAATTAGAATTAAAATTGGATTTTAATTATATTTAAAGAGATTTAATTTTAATAAAAGACTCTTATGATTTTTTTCTCTAAATACAGAAAAAGCTTTTAGAATCTAGCACTTTTATCTTTTTGCTCTCAAAGCAGTTGAGTATTGCTTTGTGGATACCATTAGAGGCTGGACGCTTGAACAGCTGGTGATTGATCAATCAGAAAAAGTTTCGAAGATTTTTCAACAGGATAGCGAACAAGGTACGATTTCTAATTCGCTTATGTTTTATTCAAGTTTATACAATTATCGGCATCCTCTTGGAATCTATAAAAAATTTTACTTTTTGCTGCGCCCGTGATTCCAACAATTCTGACCTCAAGGGCCATCTGGTTTCCAACAGGAGAAACTAATCTCTATGGAATCTAAGTTAGATAAGATCTTAGAAAAGATTGGGGGTCTGGATGACGCACAGAAGAGGTTAGAAGGAAAATTTGAACAAGTAACAAAGAACCATGCCTCCTTCATACACAATTTGGAAGCCCAAATAAGCCAATTAGCAGACACGTTGTCAACATAAAGTGCTGGAACCCTTACTAGAAACACTGAGATAATTAAAAAAAAGGATAACGGTACTTAGCTAGGTTGCTAAAGAAAAGCCCAATCAAGTTAAAGATAATAGGGAAGAAGACAGGCAGAAGACCAATAAAAGTTCCCTATAGGTTAAATATATCCTGAATGAAATCAAGAAATATAAAATTCTGATTCCATAACCTATTTAGATAATGAAGAAATCAAATGAAACTGAATTGAATGAAGTTCTGGATATAACAGAGCAATTAAAAATGCGAATTGCTCTGCCAGAATCTATAAAAGGGAATTTGGAGAACAAATTGCTAAGAACAAAGAACTCCATTGAAGTGATAACATTAATACAAAAGTGAGATGAACTGAGAGAATTTTACATCCTATGCACTATTGTTAGTGTTAGAATGGAAAAGCCATTTGCAGATTTAGGAGCTAGAATAAGTATGATGCCGTATACCTTGTATAAGAAAATGGAGTTAGGTGAAACAACACCCACTAGGATGCATGCTTAAATGGATGGTAGATCAATCCATCTTCCTAGAGCTGTAGTCAAGGATGGTATGGTTATTCCTATAGATTTTGTAATCTTAAACGTAGAAGAGGATGCAGAGATACCTATTATCCTAGGGAGACCATTTTTAGCCACCGTCTAGTCAATCATAAACGTTGATGGGGGAGAATTGACTTAGAGAGTGGGAAATGAAAAGGTTTCATTTAAAGTGTCTAATGTTAATAGCAATTCTATTAAATCTGTGGATGCTATAAAGAGCAATGAATCTTAGGAAGAAATTGGAAAAAGATATACTTGTAAGGACTCATTAGAACGACTAAAAATTAACAGAAGGATCAAAAGAAGAAAACAAAAAAGGAAGGTGGTAAGAAGCATAGTCCGGTATCTTGAGTATAATTCATGAAAGTTGTAGTGGTGCTACCATCATATGAACCATTTGAACCACCATGAGCATGAGCTAGCCATGGTGAACAAAGCGCTGCATGGGAGGCAACCCATGATTTTCAATCTTTATTTGTTCATCTTTTGTATTAGATTAGGTTTCCAATTTTATTTATGTGTTCTTTTAAAATGACTTGAACACTTGGAAGAGATCAAGAATAAGTAGGACTTGGGAATTCTTTTTTTTTTCCCCTCTTTTTCATAATGGATGAGAATGGTTTGGCAAGGGAAACAATGAGGTGATGATGCAATTATAAGGTATGGAAGGACTTTGGGAGTGAAATGAGGAAAAGAAGCAAAAATTGGGAGGAATGTGAATTTCATGTAATTATCTCCTAATTTTACCCCTCCAACCCCTAACTTATATATTTACACGCACCCTTATTTTTCCTACACATCTCATTCTCTAACTCTCTCTCTAAACTCAAGAAGCCAATTCCCTATGACTTCTCTCTACATCCATCCTTAAAGTCTCTATCTCGCTCTAAATTCCACATGCATCTTATTCGAATAGAACTAAGAATTAAGTAAACTGTCAAATGCACTCAATCGAAGGGCAAGGTTCAAATGTTAGGGCTGGGATAAAGGAATCAGACTATAGAGTACGATATGAGCTTAGTGACCTTAAGGATCTATGATTCAATTACAGGGTCAATCGTATGAGTTGAACTACAAGATATTGTATGAAATCAATGGATTCCCTGAATCGACTATAGTATCCCAACGCAATGACTTTTGTTTCATACGCTATTGGATTAAACTGGCTGGGTTAGAGAATTTTGACTCTAAAAATTCCCATATTAACATAATTTTTAGTCCCGAGCACTTGCTATTACACAAGTTTTTTTTATCAAACAGTGTTTGACAAAATCAAAACCAGCAAGTATTCGGTCAAGGAACTTTTCCTATTGTGGTGCATAGACCATAGCATCCAAGTTTGTACCTCCACCCACATCTTTAACACTATTATTACTACTCCAAAAAAGAGAAACAACAATCTAGGCATGGGGTATTTGGTTATAGCTATTACAGAGTATTATGGTGTCAATTGTGATGGAATAATTGTACATCTTCCTGAGTTTCTTAATACTCATCATCAGAAAAAAGATGAGATATTAAAGTCCCACAATATGGAACTTCGAGACATTAGCACAAAATCTCATATTAAGACTAGGGTAGGATAGGCCACTTTGAGCTCGGCACCACTGCAAGTAGAGGAGGAATCAGCCAATGAAGAGTCAGGAGAGGAAGAGACAACTGGATGGGAGAGGGTAATGGAAGCCATTTTAAACACTAAAAAAGCTATTGCAGATAATGCCAATGTGTTGAAGGAGATCACGAAGGAGCAATGGAAATCATGTTAAGACATCTAAAGCATTCACAAGTACTTCGCTACTCAAGGCGTGGATATTCCAGCTTTGACACCATCGCCATCACCACCTTTAATCTCCTTATGGGCTTCTTATGCTCTAACCTTTATCTTCCATTTATTTCTTTATTTTGTTCTTATAGTTTTATATTATTTTAATTTGATTCCCACCTTGTATGTTATTTTTCCTTTTCACATTAAGGACAATTTGTTGTCTAAGTATGGGGAGGGTTGCATTATATTCATTATATTTTTTATTTTAAGTGTGAATTTTACATATTATATGTTATTTTTGTTTAGGTTTGTATGATATGGCTCGTGTGAATGTGTCAATGGCTAGGACTTAACAGGGATTGGTTTAGCTTTAAGCATAGTCTTTTAGGTTGCTAAGATTTATTAGCCTATGAAATTAGTGTCCTAGGTTGCTTTGGTTACATATGCATGTTGATTAGGATATGATGTTAATTCGTCCATCCTAGGAATTTGACACATTCATTTATAATTTTAGGTCAATCGAATAAGTACCATTGTTAGTATCTTTTCATAAGAAGGATTAGCTAAAGAAATGAGCTAGGTAAGAAAAAAATATAATTTAATGAATAACTATTTTGTTGGCCCGTTTTGAAACAAATTAGATTATGAATAAAGCTAGTAGCTAGTTAAGAACGTTATCTAACTAAGTAACTGAGGGACATTCATAAAAAACGTTTGCCTTCGCATCAAAAGGCTAGGTTCATATTAATTAAAAGTAACAAAAATAATGCATTAGTTAATTCATGAATAGCTACTTAGGGATAGTTACAATTTGATTGACTAAATAATTATCAATGTGTGTGTGAAGTGATGGGGGTGAATGAATTTGACATTAAGGTCTTGCTAGTATGTATATTTAGTCTGAAGTGCCTAGACACAGATTTAATAGGCTAATAAGTTAGAACAGCTTGAAGGATTATGTTTGAAGTTAAATTTATTTCGTAATGTTCCACGCCATTATACCATTATTGCATATGTGTGTGTTGTTGTTGTTTTGTTTGTTCGTGTTTTAATTGTTTTATTTTTGCTTGAGGAAAAGAAAAATTTTAAGTGTGGGGATGTTGATAGTTGTAGGTTGCATGATGTTTTAATAGACATGTTAGTATTTTTTAGTTGTTAATTAATTAATTCATGCTTGTTTAGGTTTAAAATTGCTTTAGTTGGTTACATATTTGTGTTTTGAGTGTTATGTGGGTTAGAACGTGCTATTGACCTTTAATTTTGTGTATTTAAGGTCACTTGTTTTTGAATGTATGAGATGGATTTGATAGTGATGGGTTTGGGTTTCATGATGATTTTCTAAACTCCTTTAGGGATTTATCCTTTAGGTCTTAGATAACTTAAAATTCAATTAGTTCACTAACTCCTCGAGGGATCAAACCTCATATACTACACTCACGACTCATGCACTTGCTATATTTTGAGGGATAAAAAATTGTAAAAATTGTCCACTCGATCTTTTTCTAATGTTTGGGTTAAACTTACTAAATTTCAAAATTATGAAAATCTCCATCTTGTTGCATTTTCTCTCTTAGTAATTATTCTTTATTATTTTTAGTTTTATGTGTAATTTAAATATAATCTTGTCCATGATGTATTTTAGCAGAGGGTACCTAATCTTATAGGGAGGACATTCATTGATTCACAATCATCTTCAACTATAGATGTCATAAATCCTGTGAGTATAAGAAGCATAAAATTTTGGTTTCCCTTACATTAGATTATGAATTTGTGTACTGTGTGCCCCATAATTAAATTAAAAATTTGTTGATTTTAAAGGTTATATCACATGATGATAAAAAAGATATATGGCTACTAATATTTCTTTTTTTATGATGTTAATAACTTAATATGTCATTTAACTTGGAATATTCAGTGATACAAATTGTGCAGAGCTAAGCCAACATAAATCTCTATGAAAAAGAAAGCTTAGGAACTTGATTATCTCAAGAATATCTAAAAGGGCTTAACAAGAAAATAATGTAACAAATACTTACAGACATTATTGAAGTCCACATTGTTTTCACATTTTACAATGCATCATTTGTTGGCAATGCTTGACAAAGAGTACAATTCTAAATCCAAAAGTAGTTTAACAATAATCATACATGTCAACATTCATCTGTGTTAAACAGGAACATCAGGATTGAGTTGGACAAGAGCTTTCTTAATTCTCTCAACATCTGGTTTATGTTACTAAACTGTTGATTATTTAAAGAAAGCAAATTGTTTTACAAAAAGTATGAGAATAATGTCTAGTTTATGTTAATATCTTAAATGAGATTGTTCGTATGATTTGGGAGTTTTGTTCGAATGGAACCATGTGTCAAAATTTTTCTGACTCTTTAAATTATATTTAATCTTATTAGAGCCTTGAGTTTCATTAGTATTAATATTTCCATGTTTAAATTAAAGCTTTGGAAAAAATAAAAAGGAGTAATATATATATTTTTCTTTTATTGTACAAAAATAAACCATCTCATCCAAAACAATTTTCTTTTGTTGTATCATATCTTTCTGTAAATGTTATCTTTGTGGAAATTATTTTTCCATTCTTTTTTAAGTAACTTTTGATTTTATTTTATTTTTAGGAAACAACAACTTGGGAAATTTGTTGGAATGTGCTTTATGGTGACATTTGCAACTTCTTCTATTTATGCATTATCTTACTTTGTCAAAGATGGTTAATTAAGATTGTGAATTTTTCACTCCTAAATTCTAGCAATCTATGTTCATCATCTTTTTGTTACTTTTTTTTTATGGTAATTGTTACTATTACCAGAACACGGCTAGAAATCCAGATTGATGCTACGTGTGTAGATTTGAGATCTCGTTGTTTATACTTCTATAAATTTGAATGCAAGCTAGCACCATTGTAAGTCATTCTTATACCTATCTATTCGTTGTTATACTTATGATTCATTCCATTAGAAGAATAAATGACTTGATGAATTTTTGTTTGCATTGGATATAATTTTAAAGATATTTATATAATATATTTTGCAAGTCCGTTTTATCTTTTTTTTTTCAATGAGAATCAAAGAATAAATTTGGTATAAAGTAATTTATGATATTTTATTTGATCCAGTAGAGCTAAATGATATTTTCCCTATTTTCTTGATGGTGAAATAACAATAAATGGATGGTAATACTCTTAAGTATTACTTTGTTTATCCTTACCTCATACTATTGATTAATTATTTCCATTTTATGAACATGTGTGATAAAACAATTGGATTTTTACTTATTTATGCATTTAGATTGCCATATAAGGAAGTCCTGTACAAGGCACAAACTATAGCATTCACAGCTGCATCAAAATTCTTGTATAATAAAATTGAACGATAGTCTCAAAACTTTGAGAATGTTGATGAGAGTCAGACATATCTTGATGCAATTAGTGGTAGGGATCACTATGGAAGGATTTTTGGCTTGGGTTCTTTTACAAACATATGCTATTTGCAATCCTTCACATCTATTACAGCTGCACCTAGTAGGTAGCCTGCATCCAATGAGAGAGTCATTTAGTTTAAGAGCACATTGGAGATACTGGTAACTTAATTGTGACAGTTGATGAAATATATGGCCCAATTCCGTAATGAGGTAGATGAGTTAAAGGAGAGGGGCAGCACCTCATTGCAACAGCTAGATCATCTGCCTTCACCAACTGCATAGCTTAGATTTATAATATTTTGATACTAAAATGGATTTTAATTGATGTTTTGTTACTCTTATGTTTTTTTATAAATTCTTAATTTACAGCAATAACGTACATTTTCAAGATATTTATTCTTGCACATTATAATTTTTAGATTATATTATCAATTAGGATAATTTTATACTATATTATCAATCAAGATTTTATTATTTACAGAAATTAATTGTAGAAAAAAATCAATAGATTATCAACTTAAAATTCTGGTAGGAATTTGTAGTGAGATATACAGATGGAGTTTTCGTAGCTAAAATTACAGACAAAAAATGGTACCCTAGCGAAATTTACCTATAAAAACTGTAATTTTGTAGGGAAATTTCCTTATGGAAACTGGAAATTTTCCATAAGGAAATTTCCCTAAAAAATTTCATCAAGAAATTTTACCTACGGCTGTTTCCCCTACGACTCTTTCCATCGATAATTTTTGTTGCCAATTTTGTTTGTCTATGAAAAATTAGTACTTTTGGTTGGCAATTTTCATTACTAAAACCAATTTTTATTGTCATGTTAATTATATATAATGTAACTAGTTTGCAAAAAGTACTATTAATTATCAAACCTTCACATCTGGGTGGCTTCAATAAGAAGTGAGCTCCTAAAAAAATTATTTGTTTATATAGATGGGAAGGTTGGCAATCCTTTCTGCATTTTTTGTATACTGTTTGAAATGCTTTCGCTTCACTCTAGACTTACAACTTCTCCAAGAATCTCCATCGGTATCGAAAGTCCATTCTTTACATTCTAATGGCATAATATATCTCTCCAGTAATGTAATAAATTTTCATTTAAATTTCATAAATCAAAATTGAAAGGAGCATGAAGATAATGATTTCTTAAATTAACATATTCCCAAATAGGTTCTTTGGGAATCTTACACCAGTTAGCATGATTTAAAGGTGCAAGATTTTGTTTATAAGCCACAATACCTAAGAAAATAATGAATTCTGTTAGCGTCTTCTTATCAGGAATGATTACCTAATTAAGAGCATTAAAAAAATTAGTTTTCATTATTCCATAGATCTTATATGAACCTCCTCAAGCAAACATAGGACCTCTCCCCCTCTTCTTACGAATTCTATATTCAAAATAATTATTAATGTTAGTATATAAAAGAGAAATAATTTAAATAATATTATAATATATGATTACCTTTGCATTAAGCAGTAGCAATTTCTGCCATACCCATTCTTATATTATATCCATTTTATTCTACTAAATCTTTATATGGTTTAAATTGTTGTTCCATAATTTTATTTATTAGTTCTTGCCACCTTAGCAAAGTAGACTCTTTTTGACTAATCACTTCCCCTGCTTCGCCTTTTACTACATTTTCACGTATTTCATCCCCTCCACTTACTTGTTCCACTTGTGGTTGTTCCTTAACAAGTTTCTTTTATATTTCACCTTAAAAAATTGGGGACAATACCTGAAGGACATAAAGGTTGTGCTCTACCATTCTTCTTAGAGAATTGGTCCTTCCTTTTCTATTAAATTTTATGACAATTAAAACAAAAAGAAAGAAAGAAATACATGACAATTTTTTAATCTATATCAATATAAAAAAATCATTTATATTTAAAAGAGGACAAAAATATTTATTACTATGGAAACTATATGCAAACCAAAATTAATAGTATAGTAATCACATATATATTAACAAAGCACATAAGAAAACATAGACCTTTTCTTTAATGAATTGGCATTGCTCTTCCCTATCCTACAAATGTTTTTCCTCTCTATGTTACAAGTCAGATGAATCCTTTAGTTCATAAGCATGAGTCTTCATCTGCTTCTTTCTCAAAAAGTGAGCCATAGACTATGGTACATCAAATTTGGTCACCTATGTTTGCTTCTTCCTTTTTTTTTCATTGTGAAGACATATAATAGTAAAGAATATTGTTGTTAACAACCATATATAAATGATTAGAATAGTAATGTGTATTTAAAAATATAGTAACAAAAATAATCTTTTTAGTGGAGAAAGAAAAATAAATAAGGACCTTCTATAACAAATTATTAATTAATATCCATCTAATCCCAATCAGTGTCACTAAAGTTTGAATCATCCTTATCCTCATCATTTTATTTTTCTATATTTAAAAGGTATGTCAACCAGGTCTATATGTAAATCTTTTCTAGACCAATTAGGGTCCACGTCACCATTATTTCTAAAGAAATCATTGACATAGTCATTTGGTTCTCCCCAATATGTTTCTTCAACATTTTCAGTATCATCCAAAGGTACATCAAACAAATACTTAGGTACCTTCTTCTCCATATAATGACAACCTTCCTCAAAACAATTTGCTACATAAAATGCTTGATGAACTTAGCTTCCCAATATAAAATGATCCTCCATATAACATAACTTTTTAAAGTTTACTCGAGTAAGCCCACAATCATCTTTCTCCTCTTGATACCAATATTAATTAAAAAAACACTACACTGGACTGTCCCTAATAATCCATATTAATAATTTTTTCTATTGCTTTATATTAATTCATATTTCCAAGTGCTAGATTTTGGTCTCTAGAACTTGCCAAAATTAAAGTTATTGTTATAAAAAAACTCCACAATTTTGACTCTTATACCCCGGATCCCATTTTTTAGTTATAAAATTATATCCATTAATAACATAATGTGAATGTTTGCAATGTGAATGTTTGCTTGCCACATTGTTGGGGCCTTTGCAAAACTAACGAATATGACTCAGGGTATTATTACAAGATTTCACTTTATCTTGATGCCATTGAGGAAACTCATTGAAATGATCTTGTGCCTTTGCCTATTAACTTCTTTTACTCCTTACCTTTGTTAATTTATGATGCTCCCTAAAAATGATATATGTTAATTATTATGATTGAAATTAAAAAATTGATCTTAACATGGATACATAATGTATGTGTACCTCACCTAATGTACTTCTCAATATCTTTGTCATTTGAATTAAATGGAATGTCTCGATGAGCTTGGTGTAACATATTTAAGTATAAATTGATAGCTTTGCCTTTCCTTTTCCCTTTCCCTCTAATATGATTCCTAACTTTTGAAAAAAATGAAGATGATACGCCTACAAGATTTGTATTGTCATTGTCTTCTGTATTTCTATTATACTTTTTTCTCACCTCATAATGAATATAAATATAACAAAAATTTGCACATTATTTAATTAAGTATTCTTCAACTATAGACGCTTTTGGTTGGCCTTTATTATGAATAAATCTTTTTTAACCTACCTAAATGCCTTTAAACTAAGTATATAGAGTGGTAATGTAATGGTCAAACATATTTGATTTGTTTGGCAAATGTACAAGTAAATAAACCATGATGTCAAAGAAAAAAGGTAGTAAACAAAGTAGAAAGACTGTTTCAATTTGACATAGTTATTCCACAAATTCCTTCTTTATATGCTCAAGATCCCTTAGCCTAATGACTTTACTGCATACCCCTTTTAAAAAAGCATCTAACCTACTCAAAACAATTACAACTTTTTTTGGTAGCATTTTCCTGACAACAAATTGGAGTAAGCGTTGCATAATAATGTGAGCATCATAAAGCTTGTATCTTGTTATTTTCCTCTTACTAACATCAACATATCATGCAATATTTGATACAGAACCTTATGGTAGTTTCACATTCTTTAAAACTGAAAGGAATTTTTCTTCTCCTTTAGGGTTATGTAAAAGCAAGTCTGGACTAGTGACACATGAGAGTCATCTACTTTAATAGGTTATAAAACTTTTCTAATCCCCATTTCTTTCAAATCAAACCTTGTACTAAGATTATCTTTTAACTTGTTCAATATATCCAACAAAGTTCCTCTAATATTATCACATAACTTTTCTCCATATGCATCACATCAAGATTATGTCGACACCCATTATGCTTCCAAAAGGTGATTCAAAAAATATGGACCTCTTCCTCCAAGGATGATCAATTGGTGTTTTTTGTTTATTTAGATTCCTAAACACCTTATGATACCCATTAATATGCTCTACCACATCAGATCCTAAAAAAGAAATTGGTGATTCTCCTAACTCAATATCACCATTAACTGATCTTATATCGTGCCTTCAAGAATGATTTCTATCCAAAAATATCTAATGATTGAGATAACAATTCTCTCTACTATAATTTAAATATTGAGAAAAAGCTCCATGATGATAATTATGAAATGGTAAGTTTCCCTTTTTACTCCATCCAGATAATATTGTATATCCAAGAAAGTCACTAATTGTACATAAAAAAACTGTAGCCATCTTAAATGATTGATTAGTTAAAGCATCATGTGTCTCTACCCCAAAATCCTATAACTCCATCAGCTTTTTAATCAACAACTGTAAAAAAAAACATCAATATCCCTCTAAGAGAAGTCATGCTGGGTATAATTGAAGAAAATATCAAAATTTCTAATATCAAATATCTCCATGATGCTAAGTTATAGTTTTTTAAAAATATGGGCCATGTACTATGTGGAACACTCATTGTGTGAAAAGGATTAAATCCATCATTGACAAGAACTAATTTGAAATTACGAGGAACTTGTGTAAAATCATGATACAATGAGTTAAAGTCTTTCCAAGCTTAGCCACCGACAGGATGTTTTAAATTACCATCTTTAGGACATACCTTAACATGTCATTTTATGAATTCATCTAGTTTTGGGCACATGTAAAGACGTTGAAAACTAGATTTTAATGGAAAATATCTAAACACCTTTGCTGGAATTTGCCTCATATTTGAGGTTGTATAGTGATCTCTGTTATCTTCACAATTATAATTTCTTTTTCACTTAGATACACTAGAAACTCTATAGCTAGTTGTTTTCTCATCATTTCCCTAATATAAAACACAATCATTGCAACATGGATGTATCTTTTCATAGTGAAGTCCTAAAGCCTTCACAATTTTTTTTGTCGCATTAAAAGATTCAGGAATCTTTGCATTAGGAAACGCTTCTTTAAGTATCCCCATAAGATCAGTAGAAGCTGCATTACTAATTCCATAGGTACACTTAAAAAGATATAGTCGAATGGTGAAAGAAAGTTTAGAAAAAATTTGACAACTAGGATATAATTCTTATTTTCCTTCCTCTACTAATATAAAAAACTTCTTAGCATTAACATTTAGACCATTACTAACTTCTACACAACCATTGTGAACTTCATCTATGTCTTTAAATATGTCAAGTAGTAATCCATCTATATTACTATGCATTGATATGGGCTTAATTGATTATACGTTTACTCATAGAATTGATATATGCTTAATTGATTATACGATTACTTGTTAACACTTAGTCATTAATAATATGAAATGTTTAAGGAACTCATTTTGGTTCTCATTTGGTTTTAGATATGAATTGAAAGTTTAAAAGCTATAATGAGTTAAAAGCACATACCTTGAGCCATTCTCTTGATTTCAAACTCATTTGTTTTTGTGAAACAAGAAGTAGATGTATTCGGGTGAAGATTAGACAAGAAAACGCTAGAAATGAAGAATTCACCATGTAATGTAAGATACACGACTGTGTATCTTGGCAATTGTAGAATTTTTTGTTTGCGTGCATATACCTAGAAACCTAGTTTTCACTATAAATTGACATTTTGAGCGATCAAATGAGGATGATCATTTTTGGAGGACAAGAAAGGGAAAAAACCTTACTTTTTGGGGATTTATGGAGGCCTAATCTTCCTTCTTCCAATTTGAAGGTCGAATCAACGTTGAGGATCATATTTGAACATATCGTCATTGTGTATTGTCAAATCTTTCTCTCTCTAGGGATTGTTTGTGTTATTCTTGCTTATTGACTTAGGCATTTATGTAAGGATGATATGAATGCTTTTATTAGACTGTTTTTATATAAATCCATTGCTAGAATCTCAAATACAATACGTAATAGTTATGTTTTGGGTTCATTTATGGCAACTAATGGTGTTGAATCATTACAGATAACGTAATTTAGGTTAAATGACCCAAGCTTGTATGGTTTTTGCTTTGATTGATATGTTTTCCTTATTCGTGATCCCGTTGTCTGATTAAATCTAGAGACCTTATCTTAGGTTGTTTGATAGCAAGGTATAATTGAAGAGATTATTTTGATTAAACGTGATCTAAGAAAAAATTGTGGTTAACAGAGCTTATTGTTAATCTATGATTAATATTTTCTAAGAGATATGTGAAAACAATAATGCAATAAAGCATGTTTATTTGTGTGTAGGTTAAGATTAAACCAAGAACCGAATTCTGAAATCATTCATCAATTTTCTCACTTTAATGTTGCTTAATTTGGTTTGCTTTTATTAGTTCAATTTTACTTTGTTTTGTTATTCAAAACCAACCAACCCCCCAATCATATTTATAGTTTACATATAAATACAATTTAGAAAAGTGATTAGACTTAATCTCTGTGGGATCGATCTAGAATTATCAATAGCTATAGTTTTAAGTATATTTATTTTTATTGTAGTGTTACAACACATTGTCAATTTTAGCGTTGTTGTCGGGATTAATATCCATTACTTTTTTTAATGTATTTTATTTATTTTATTTTTATTTTGATTAATTTCTTTTTTTGTTTTGTTTAGTTACTGTTCATGACACGATCTTCTCACTCTGGTGAATAGATATAAATTGAAAGAGATCTTCACATATTGAAAACAAAACCTGCACAAAGTTCTAAGCATTAATCGTCATCTGACAGGAAAATCTTCAAATAGCCTTAGATTTGCATTCTAATTCATCTAGTGACTCTATTTTTGAAATAGATTCTATCATGACAAAGAAAAATATTGATTGTACTCTTAAGCAGTTGGCTACTCTTGATCTCAACCATTAACCTTTTTGTATTAATTTTCCTACTATTAATGTTGCTTTTGAGCTTAAATTTGGTTTAATCCATCTTTTGCCTACTCTTCGTGGTGTGCCAGGTGAAGATCCTCATAAGCATTTAAGGAATTTCACATAGTCTATTCTAATATGAAGCTAGCTGGGGTGTAACAAGAGTATATTAAGTTGAGGGCATTCCTTTTCTGACTGATGGACATCATTAAGGATTGGCTTTGCTATCTACCCTCTGGATCAATCACTACTTGTAATGAAATTAAATAATTTTTTTGATAAGTAGTTCCTTGCCTCTCGAGTTATAAATATTCAAAATGAAATAAGTGCAATTAGATAACAAAATGGGGAGACCTTATATGAGTTTTAAGAGCGTGTCAAGAGCTTGTATGCTAGTTGCCCTCACCTTAAAATTAGTGAACAAATCTTGATCCAATATTTCTATGAGGGACTTCTGCCATAAGAAAGAAGTATGATAGATGCATTAAGTGGGGGTGCATTGGTAGATAAGACACTTATTAAAGCTAGAAATATAATTTCCATCATGACTGCTAACTCTCAACAGTTCAACATTCGAGCGGATCCTAGACCATTAAAAGTCAGTAAAGTTAGTATTGCCACATTAGGGCAACAAATAGTTGGTGTGACATATTTAGTGAGATAGATGGCTACAAATGGCACTCAACAAGTAAAAGCATGTCGTATTTGCACAATGGCAGGACATCCAATTGATATATGTCTAACCTTGGAAGAAACACCTATAGAACAAGCAACTACTTTTGGAAGTTTTCCAGGCCATTCATAAAAGAAGTATGATCCTAACTACCCCTATGCACACAATTCAAAATGGAAGAATTCTCTATTTAACAGTTATGGAAAACAAGGAAAACAACAACAAAGCTCCTACCAATAATCATTTCAAAAGCAAGCTCAACCATTAAGCTCTGGACCAATAATCAATGATATTTTAATTATAAAACCATTGTTTTTATTTTGTTTTACTTTCATTATAGGTTTGATTTTGTATTCGATAATGTGTAATTAAACTTCCAAGTAGTATTGAGGTTAAATGAACCTTATGTTAATACTTTAATATGATTTGATTCTTTTATTAATGCAATTGGTGTGATTGTTATATTATACCTAATTACGTGTTTTATTTATAATCTTATTTCATACATAGAGATTAAAAACAACTAGGTTAAATATATCTATCATAATTGGACGAAGTTGATTACAACCTAGAGATAGGATGAATCTTCCAGATTAGGGTCAAATATAACAGAGGGATTCATAAATCGATAAAGCAATCTTATAAACTTTAACTTAAGTAATTTGGTTGGATTATTCATTAATAGACTCAAGGTCAGCTATTAGCATACCATAAGAGTCTCTATGGTCTAATACATCAACAAATCTATTGCATGATAAAAGAACAATCTGATAAGGGTTTAGGGGGATTCGAACCTAAATACTAATTTCTAATAACAATAGTTTTCTAAGTGAAATCCACTATCTCTGTGTTCATTATTGTTTTCTATTTTATTTTACTTGCTTAATTTTACTTCCTTTAATTAAAAATATAAAATCAATCCTTAAGCTAGATAATAGGGGAAGGGTAATTACTAACATTCATTGTCTTCGTGGAATCGGCCTATATGTGCCTGTTCTAGCTACAGCTACATTGTGCACTTATGGTTATTACAATATTGCATAACACAAAATTAGTCAATCACTTAATGAGTTTTGTGATGTGAGAGCTTGAATTTGAGTTGTGAAATATAGTTTTTGCATCCATCATAGTTGATGATACCCAGTTTTGAGCAAATGTTGGTTTTGTGCTTGATGCTAGATTAAGTGTTTTTCTTGCTTCACTAGCATTGATGACTTTTGTGCTACATTATCCAAATACATATGACCTTAACCTTTTCTCACATTACAGCCTTAGAAAAGTTCTTTGATTCATGATTATGCATGTGAATCTTAGTGGTGGAGAAATGAAATGATATGCAAATTTGTGGAATGTCTTGATCATAAATAATGTTTGAGTGTATCCATAAATTTATCATATTTAAACACAGTTTGTCAAAGTATACCTTTAGATTGCTCAGTTTCTGAAGGGAATGATTGTTGATTGGTTATAAGTAGAGGCATTGAATGTTGAGTTAGTGCTATGGTTTGAAAGCTATTTCTCATTTTTTAAGATTATCACTTCTTAGAAATTATAGAAAATGAGTAAGTGTTTTAGTTTGTGACTTTAATTTTGTTGTTTTGTCTAAGGAAGGTCAAAAACTAAGTGTGGGGGAACTTGATATGTGCTTAATTGATTATACATTTACTCCTTAACATTTAGTGAATGAAGCTATGAAATATTTAAGGAACTCATTTTGGTTCATATTTCGTTTTAGGTACAATTTGAAAGTTTATGAGTTAAAATGAGTTAAAAGCACATTCTTTGAGCCATTCTGTTCATTTCATACTCATTTGTCTTTGTGAAACAAGAAGGAAATGGATTAGAGTGAATATGGGACAAGAAAATGCTAGAAATGAAGACTTCACCACGCAGTGAAAAATTCAAAGATGTATATATACTTGCATGGTTGTGTATCTTGGCGATTGCATAATTTTTGATGTGCTAGACTATGTATATACTTGCATGATCATGCATCTTTTTTAAAGGAGCATTTTATTGATGATGCACGTTGTGCACCTAATCGTGCATATGCCTAGAAACCTAGTTTTGTTATAACTTGACATTTTAAGTGGTTAAAGGGGAGGATTACTTTTGGAGCACGAGAAAGGGTAGAAACCTTACTTTGGGATCTATGAAGGGATAATCTTTCCTCCTCTAGCTCGAAGGTGAAATTGATGTTGAGGATCACATTTGAGCATATTGTCATTATGTATTGTTGAATCTTTCTCTCTATAGGAATTATTTATGTTATTCTTGCTTATTGATTTGGATATTTATGTAAGGATAATCTAAATGCTTTTATTAGATTATTTTTATACAAATCCATTGCTAGAATCTCAAATACAAATCAGAATAGTTGTATTTTGGATTCATTTGTAGCAATTAATGGTGTTGAATCAATAGGGATAATGTAATATAGGTTAAATGACCCAAGCTTGTATGATTGTTGCCTAGATTGATTTATTTTCCTTATTCGTAATGCAACCGTCTGACTAAATCTAGAGAGCTTGTTCTAGGTTGTTTGATAGTTAGGTTTAGCTAAAAAACTTATTTTGGTTAAACGCAATCTAAGGGAAAACCAGGGTTAATGAAGCTTATTGTTAATCTACAATTAATAGTTTCTAAAAGAGTTATGAAAACAATAATGCAATTAAGTATTATTATTTGTGTGTAGGCTGAGATTGAATCAAGATCCAGATTCCAAAATCATTCATCAATTTTCTCAATTTTACGCTGCTAAATTTGATTTGCTTTTATTAGTATAATTTTACTTTGTTTTGTTATTCAAAACCAACCATACCCCACCCACTAATTATATTTGCAGTTCACATATAACTATAATTTAGAAAATTGATTTGAATTAATCTCTGTAGGATTGACCTAGACTTATCGCTAGTTATAGTTTTAAGTTTAGTTAATTTGGTAGTAGTGTTACGACATGCTTTCATGCGTAGACCTTCTATTAAATTTGTTATCATCATCTATATTCATATTTGTATTAATTTATCTTTCCTCATTAAATTCCCAACCATCATATCCTGGAGTAAATCCATCAACAATCAAATGATCGTATATAATATTTCTTATATATCAATAATAATTACAACATATATTGTATAGATAAGAAATTTCATTCTTATTAGGCACCTTAGAAAAAGCCTTTTTAAGAAAATGATCAACTAAACTCATATATTAATCACTATATTCAAGAAAAGTCATCCAACGCCTATCTCGCTTATCTATGGATAACTTACTATTCATCAAAGTAATATATAGAATATGGAATATGTTCACAACTAAGAAACATTACATATACAATTTATTAAAAATATATAAGTAAAATTTGATAATCTCATGATTTTTTAAAATGCCTAATAAATAGTTATAAAAATTTCATTATGAAATAATAAACCAATTTGAATTGCTAGTAAATTGTCTAAAAGAAATGTACCTAAAGTATCCTAATAGTAGTAAGCTTCTCAATTATGGTTTCTACTTTAGTTATATGTTTCCAAATGCTTTAGTAGTAATTTTAAAATTTGTATAAAAAAAAACTTATTGACAATGAACTTATATATAATTGTTATCATAAAACTAATAACTTATACGATTAAAATCTAAAAAATAATATATAGTAAGACCAATCCAATGGTTAACAAAATTTATATGAAAGGAAATAGGTAAATATTTTCTTAGAGACAGTTATAGCCTTATGAAACATGTCTAACTTGAGAAAGCAACACTAAAAAATGTATGTAGTTATATGCATGAAGCTAGGGCTTTTACAAAATGTAATTATGCGTGAATTCCTTCACTCGCATTTCTTTTTCCCATTCTTCTTTAGAAACAATCTATGGTCATTACCAGATGACGAAAGTTATGTTAATCAATTTGTATATCATGTAATAATATAGTAGTCATCAAGTACATATTAAATAGGGAATTGATAATAGACACAGAAATAATAGATAGAATAACAAAAATTAATTTGTTAGAAAGTAGAGGATTAAAGATGCCCTCAATATTAATCAAGTCCCTAATATCTAATTCATAGATTTCAAATTAGTACAAGTTAAGTCAGTGCAACATATTTTGCTTTGATAATATATTCAACATCAAATATTGCAAAGGAAAACATTTAGATATACAACTTCATAGTGACCTAAAAGAAAGCTAAAAAAATAACTCCAACAAAAACTAAAGGACATTTGAAGAGCTTTTTAGAATAAGAAGCAACAAAATCATAGATAAATTTGCATAAATAGGATAAAATATTCTATTGATCTTTAAATCCCTTTGCAATCTATTAACTACCAGGTTTATATATTTTAAGATTGCAAATTATGACCAAAAAAAGCATCAAATCCAAATATGTTAATTTTCTTTCAAAATTAATAGTTCTTAATCTTATTTGTAACTAGTGGAAAGTAAAGTTCTGTTCTACATAGTAATATTATTATCAAATTTTTTAGCCTGAAAGTTGATGAAAATGGGAAGGGAGATGAGATGAAATAGTTATAACCTTAAAATCTACTTTATGAAATATATTATTACAGCTACAACAACCACATAGAAGATGGAGAGGTGATATGGATCATATTTTAACTATATAAGAATTTTGGGTCGTGATTTAGTTTCTCAAGTAATGTTAGTGATGGTGATCAAAAAAACAAACTCAAATTTTAAATCGTAGGGACCAGTAGTAATAAGGGCCTATCATCAAAGCTTTAAACTATTTTTATAATTAATTATTTTCTAGTAGTAAATAAATATCATTAACTAACTAAAAAAAATTGATGGGTTCTACATCAGATGAGATAAGAAATGTGATTTTAAAAGTGCAACTACTTCTCCTAGGAATGAAGAAGCCAAGTCATAGCTACTTGAGTGAGGAAATTCCTTTTAAAAGTATTACAGAAAAAAATCATTCAAGAATGCTAATTCTATTGGCAATTTGCATTAAGTTACTGGCATAGAATAGTCTCTAGGTGTTATCCTTGATAGAAATAAAAAATATTCATTAACTAGTTTAGTGTCCTTATTTTACATAAATGAAAAAAAATATAAAGATTATACAGTTTATAACATAGTACAAAATAGCAAATCATAGTAAATTATTAAACCAGAGAAAAAGCAAGAGGTACGTGTAATCATTTGTAAGTTACAAGGCTTAATAAATAAATTAGAGAACTAACAAATTTTGCAATTAAAAAATTACATAACTTCAAAACCCAAAATTTGCATCACAGATACCAACAAGAATTTACCTCATAATGGATCAAACATAGGTATATATAGATGGTGATTAGTGAATACTAAGATTAGACTCATCTTATCACATCTTTCTATCGTATTCTACAATGTTGAAAACGCAAGAAAAAAGAAAAAAAACATTTAAATCAAATAAACCTAAGAAACAAAAACAACACAATTATTAATCTGAGCCTAATTCTTTAAATAAGAGATCCAACCACAAACACCATAACAACATACAAACAAGAATTGGGAAAAAAAAAGAAGAAATGCAATATGAATTCTATAGTACATTACACAAAGGCAATTATTTAATGTATGGATTAGACATGTCCTTTGGAGACACCGTAGATCACTGGGTCTCATGCATGAACAAAACAAATGGTGATTGATATGCTTTTATTTATTAGTTAGCGTTTAAAAAATGTGAATGTTACACCAACACACAGAAGGAAACAAGAAAATATGAACACTACACAAATACTGAGAATTTTTTTAATAATTATCAACTGAAATCTTAAGTTCCATTAAGGGAAGAGATGGGTGGAAAAACAAAATGAAAAAATAACTCTTAACAAATTAACCAAAGAAATTGCACCTATACAATTAATTACTTCACATATTGTTGGTCTACGTGAGGGAGTGCATGGTAGGGGCACAACTTCACCTATTCATGGTCTCTATTGACAAATAGTTTCATATAGAAAAATAGAGGGAAAGTTAAAATTCTTAAGTGTTTTTACACTTGCATATAGTCCTCTCATAGGTCATATTATATATCACTTCTTTTTCTCCTTAAAATATTACAAAGTGTATAATATATGCATAAAACTATTTCTTTAAGATATATATAATTTTAAATAATAATACTTTAATTATCATTAGTTATGAAAAAGATTGCCTATTTCTGTATAATTTATCCCTACTTAGCACAAGTTGACCAGATTCCAAGCAATGTTTAGTTTTTTTAATATTTTTAGGTTTTAGGTTTTATGTCAAGCTAAGACTATTCGATCAAACCTGATAAAAAGTTTAAAATTTTAAAAGAAAATGATGTTATTTTATTTTTAAAATTAAAAAATATATTTAATCGAGTTTTGTTTGGGCTTGATTGTGCTCGAGCTCAAACCTAAAGCCTCAAGTAGGGTTTGAGCTCAAATACAAAATTTCAAGTAAGGCTTAGGTCTAGGTGGGTCTAAGTCTGACGCGACCCATTACCACCTTTAATTATTGTTTAAAGCTGCAACAAAGTTAAATTTTGCTTATATAAAACTTTATAGCAACGACATTTAAATTTTTTATTTTTAAAAAATATGGAAAAAAATTATTATTTCCATTATCTATTAATATTATTAAAGGTCATACTTTAAAAATCATTGCATTCTATTAGTTTTAAGCAACATATTTTAAAATTTTACAAATATAATGTTGGTTAAAGCAAATTTTGCTTTAGTTAAAATTTTTTTTAGTTTATCTACATTTTATAATGAGATCGTATATTTACATCTCATCATTCTTGCTTATAGAAAGTTCTATTTAGGACTGATGTAAATGAGAAAATTATCTTTTATTGTTGACATGCTTGTAAGGAGAATTCTCTGTTTTGAAATAAGGGAGATAACAATCTGTATTTTGATGGTAACAAAATTTAAATGCTATTAATGAATTTTTTTAATGAAAATGATATCAAAGTAATAGTGTTCAAGCACAAATCAAGATAAATCTCATGAAGAAAATATAGAAAATTTGGAGTTAAACTCATTTAAATGTAAAACAAAATCAATACTATGGAAGAATAAGGCTTAACAAGGTTATAAATGAATATGTAATATTTATTGTACTTTCTACTTAGTTATTTTGATACTTTCTTATCATGCATAATCACATCATCATTTTAACTTACTACATTAATTTTTTCAATTATTAAGAGAAATTAAAATTTTGATTTCAAAGAAAACTCTCTTGAACTTTAGAACATTCTTTGGAAATAATTTGAGAAGTGTTTAAGCCAATTTTTTATTAAGAAAATTGATTTTGAATATCTAAAGATGCTAGAATCATGATTTTGGTGTATTGATCATCCACTATAGGTTAATGATTGATTAATATAAGTTAAAGTAGTTTAAAATGTGTATAAGCATGTGTAGCTGACGTATTGGTTGACAAATATATTGTTGTGGTCCATCAATGTGTATCTTCATAATTGATATGGTTAATCAATGTGTTCGCTACATAATTAATGTGGTCAACCAACGTCCCATTAAGATGCATATTAGATGCATATTAGTAGGAAGTGGTGTTTGACTAATGTTCTAAGAACTATTTTATTAGTCAACCAATACGCAATAGTGGTCAACTAATATACAAGAATTAGCTATTGGCAACGAATAGTTCTTAGTTTCAACAGCTAGTTTGACTCCCAAACACTATAAATATATGAATTTTTCATTGGCTTAGAAATGAAAAATATTCGATTATCTTATATACATATTTCTAAGAGCTTTTCAAAGATTTTGTGAGTATTTGCTATCATATTTTAAAATAAGAGAGCTTTATGTTATCAAAGTGGTTAAGCAAGGTTTCTAAAGTTGTAAATTCATTTACAAATAAGATCATGCTCTTTTTGGATAAAGATTATAGGAATATTTACTCTTTATTTATGAAAGAATAAGATTATTAAAAGAAGATTACTTTTCACCTTGTTGAAGGAAGAGAATTAGGGGAATTCCAAGAAGTATCTTAGTGAGTGGACATAGGTAAGAGTTGCTTGCTAAACAATTATAAATTGGTTTGCCGTTCTTTTTACCTATGCTCTTTAAATTGTTGTTTGATTGTATGATTAATTTATATGAAGTTATTTCTTTATTTCATCATATATTAATCCTTAATCAATTATATTCGTTAGATAAAGGAATTAATTGCTTTAATTCACCAAAACCTAATTTACGCTCCTTTTGGGTGCCATTAAGGACCAACAAATGTTTTAAAATGGGTCTCCTAAGTTAGAATTTCAAAAAGAATTCTAAAGTAAAGATTATAGGAATACTTAGTTTAATCCTTATATAACTAAGAGGGACAAAATATTATTAGAGTCCTTTTTTTATGAAAATGACTATCTCTGTTAAAAAAATGTGATGAAAATTTTCTTAATGGAAAGAAGTGTTAACTTATAGAAAATAGTTTCAAATGTCCCTTTCACTCTGATAAATGATCAAAAGTTCCATAAACTAAAAGAACAATGTGATCTATAAGATGAAATATATTCTTTGAATAGAAAAGACATTCATATATTATTATACACATTAGGTAGGGATAAATTAAATAAAGGTATCTATATGTGAAACTGCTCAAGAAATTAGGAACATACATAAAGATAATGAAAAATATGAAATAAATGATAAGAAGAAGAAGAGGGATAATAAGATAAAGAAGGATATCAAAGAATCAATTTGGGATGACATAATACACTCCAAAATTAAACATTTGGAAGGAAAATAACTCATATATGTTCCATGGATAAAGATGTTGATGAGATACTCTCAAACTTTAAATGTTGTGATTGTACTAACTATGTTAAATTATCATATGGTGAACTAGTTAAAAGCCTTAAAGTTGTGAATATGAAAAAGAATAAGCTATCTTCCAAACTCAAATAAGCGAAAAAATTTTAGATATATGTATGAGTGAAAATGAAAATATAAATAGTAAATTACATAAAATCAAACTAGCTAATAGTGTGGACATTATTGAAAGTCACAACCTGAATGCACTAAAAGTTAAGAATAAGACAATAAAGAATGAGAGTAGTGCTCTCATAAACTCTTTATCTAAATTCACTAAGGAAGTGAAGAATTAGAAAGCATGCTAAGAGTTCAAAAAATTTTCAATAATAAGCATAGGATATGGTACACTTATAAGAATACATCCAACACTAATACTATATTTGTTAAGAGAAGGCACATGCATAATAAAATTCTTTTTCTTAAGATAATAAATAAGCATAGTGCATCCTCATTTAGACATTCACATGTTAAGCCAAAAAGGAATCATATTGATTCATGTATGGTTTCCAATTTAGGCCTAAATTTAATTATCAACAAAATAAGTCTCATTATATAATAGGCCAAATAATAGGCATAACTTTTTGACATATGTTCACACTTGTAGGCATCAAAATAACTGGAAAAAGATGTCTCATACATTAAAATGTTAGATATTACTAGTGTATAACTCATATAACATTCAAAGGATTGCATCTATGAATAAAAACTTTATACCTCACTTTTATAAAATAAATTCATGTAAGACATGTAGCATGGTATGCCATTTTTGTTGCAACCTTGGAAATATTGATAAAATTTTCATTCTCAAACAAATAATGGGAAGTAAACCCCTGAAAATATGGGTTGAAAAAAAGTGATCAATAAGTAAGGACCTAAGTTCATTTGGGTACCTAAACACATTTATTATTGTATTTTGTATGAATTTAAAAGGAATTTTCCTAGTTTACTCGTTGACTGGTAAGCATATAGAATATTCAATAAGAAGACTCTTTTTAGTAAATAATCCATACATGATATTTTTTAATTAATCTAACCATCTTGTCTATAAGAGAAGTCTTAAAGATGACGATACAAGTGTATCTAAGCATTTGAAAAAAGTAGCCCTTGAAGAGAATAAGAATGATCTAAGAATGATCACTAAGAAAACTTATAAGAATAAATTACTGAAGTAAGTGAGGGAGATAAAAAGGATGAGAAGCCTTCAACACATTAGAATTACAAGAAGAATCATCCCTCGAATCAAATCATCAGTGATCTTCAATAAGGGATAGTTATTAGATCTCATTTTAGAAATATATCATATCTTGCTTCAATTTCTCAAATTGAACCCAGGGCTATAACATAAATCCTCAGTGATGAAAAATGAAATTTTACTTTGAGTAGAGACTCGAATTAATTTAAAAAAAGAAATGTAAAACACCACTAACATAGGACATATTCCTAAAATTCTTGAGAATATTAGAGCAGTCACTTTCACTTAATATGGCATCATACATGTTAGAATAATCATAAAAGAAACTTATCTCATTTCATTAACAAAACATGTTTTAAACTGTTATTTCATTAAAACCCATCCATATATTTATAATACATAAACCATCTGTGATCACACTATCTTAAACAAAAGATTCTACATGAAATGAAAACTACATAAAGTACTCCATCTAAAATCCTCAGACGACAGCTGACTAGGTGATAGATGAGTAGACCTTTGAGCTATATCTTGATCCAACATAGACAGTACTAAACTTCAGTTAGCTTGTTCTACTAGCAAGGTCTCCTCTCAGCACCTGAAAATCAATGTTGGAATTTTGATGAGTTTTGTGAACTCAATGAGTAAACCATCATCAATGTGTTCACTCAAAATAGAACATAT